>OY744519.1:58627373-58689873 GCA_963556195.1 Sepiola atlantica
CTGCTGAATCGACTTTTGATTGCAGCTGACGAATTATCCTCTGTCTGGAAGGACAATGACAAACGTGGGCATTGAGACGTCGACGGAGAATGCCAGATATGTATTTTTGTTAAATATTGTGCGAGTAAACCTACTAGTATATACATTAGTTTGTTGAAAATAATAGGACATCGAAGTTCAGTCGGTGTCAACTTGGTGAACTGGAGGTTAGGATTACTAGACTGTTGGAATTGATAGAAAGAGATGTGACGTCACATGGCTCAAAGAGTAAGTGAAATGTATAAGTTGGCGGTTCCTTGGAAGCACGCCGCGTGTGGACATGTTCAGTAGAAATATGCTGACAAGATATGATAAAACAGTGATAATCGATCTCTCTGTCTCCCCCACCCACACCACTCGTAAGTGATTTCAAACTAAGATAAAGTCGAATAAATCTCCTCTGTCTTCCTCTCTCATTGTTTAGGTATGAAAGAACTTATTTGCAGGCGGCGTTCGCTCGGTCGGGAAGGGTCACAAAAGGAGCGCGTACAAGGAAACCATGCAGCGACCAAATTAGGGATACAATTTATGAACTTTCATGTGTTTTGTAATAATGACAGCAAGTTGGTTTTGTGTATGTATAGCTAAAGGGTGAAATGCAACATTTTGATTTTGTTATGATGGAGTTGGCAACGTGGTTATCGGAATACCCTAGGCGCGTAACTTATATAACAATAGAACCATGCAGATCTCGACATGAAAGGAACACAGTGTACTGTGATCTTGAGAGTTTATTGTCGCTCAAAATCTAGAAATACACACCGAGGCATCATTGGTGAACGGTTGGCGTGAGTACATCAAGTGAGTTACAATAGAGTGGAAATGAGCGGAGACTAATGGAAATCTTGGGATAGTTGCTGTAACTTAGATTCCAGGTAAAACGACCGGTTTTTACCAGCGATAAATCAATGGTTACGACTGTTGTAAGAACTCCGAGTACTACTACTACTACTACTACTACTACTACTACTACTAATAATAATAATAATAATAAGTTGCCTTTTAAAGCTTTCTAAACTAATGTAATGTATGTAATTCTTAAATGTCTAGTTATCCTTCTCTCGCCCAGTGTAGTTGTTCAACTAGTACTTCTGAAACCAATTAGCAATGTACATCATTAACTGAATCGAATAAGAGTTGGCATGTCCTTTACAAGAAGGATGTTCAACGATGACTGAGATAATTGTTCAAATTGAGTCGGATGAATCTTCATCCTCGTCAACTGAATGGAATGCACAAGGATTTTTTTGTACGTGAAACAAAAAAAAAAGGACAAATCGCGATTGACTCTTTTAAGTGATTTGTAAACAATTGATATTATTTTTCATAAAAGAAATATGACAATTTAAACGAACATGGTCGCCATCATCATATCACGAGGAGGTTGGATAATTGGCTGCAGAAACATATACGTCATAAAAAGAAAAAAAACGAAGACGAAGAAAAAGAAGACGACAAAGTAGAACAAACACAAGAAGACGAAGAACAACAAAGATGGATATCCTGAACAAAACTTATTATAATTAAAAAGGTCAATCACCAGCAGAAGATACTACACATATATTAGGTTGCATTCACGCATGCACATTCACAAATAACCAATTAGAGTTATTGAATACTAGTAGAGACACCCACCGTTGTCCGGGAATGAAAATGGTCCTGTTCAGTTCGAGTGGGTCGTGTTCCCCCGATTATAAACGTGTTCAGTAAATCAAGCAATGTTGCATGCAAAGACAGAGTAATAATTAATAAACAAAAATGAAGTAGTTCAAATAACGTTTATTGAACGTGTGTGTACGTGGAATGATGAAGTGTGTGATGTATGCATGTGTGTCGATGGAAAAACAGTTCTTGAAAAAGGTATGAGAAGAAATGAATCCGGCGTAGGAAAAGTCTTTGAAAGCCGCACGCAAAGAAAACGAGTTGAGAACTCTTACCGTTGTTTGCCCACGTGTGTTGGTAGTTGTTATGCCGATTGAGAAGAAAAGCGTGAGACGAAACGCTAGTGTATTAGCGTCGTTCTGTCGACCAGAGAAGAGTGAAAGACGGAGCGCAGGTGCCAGCATACTTCTGTCGAGGCTGGGTAAGAAGAGAGAGAATTTCCGTTTTGCAACGGTTTTTATAGTCAGAAGGGCAGATAACTCTGGTGTCGCTTTACAGTGCCACCTGTCGGTGAAAAAGCGACACCTACCGGCAAACCGGTGTAGTTATGTTTTGAAAGGAGGAGGTAACTGCTACAAGGACTCCCCCCCAGATTGAAAAATATTGAAAATATTATTCAATATGTACAGTTGTAGATGAGAAGCATTCTTTGTGGGTATGTCTGTTTTGCTGTTGAAGATTAGAAAAAGTAGTGTGCACGCTACTTATTTCTGTTTTTCTATCTGTATTGAATGATTGATCGCAAGTGCGTCTGCGGAATTGAGTGTTTGTAACGCATGTGGATCTGCGTGTTGTTTGGGTCTGCATCAAGTTTGAGTGCAAGTGAGTTTGCGGTCGAAAAATGTTGAGTGCAAGTGAATTTGCACTTGTTGGTGGCGTTGTTCATGTTGATTAGTCTGCGTGATGCAGAGCTGATGAACAAACGTTGAATTGTCAGTGTTGTCCGGGAATGTTTGGTGCTTGGGTCTGCGCTGTTGTTGATGAGTGAGCACAAGTGGGTCTGTGCGGTGTTGATGAGCGAGCACAAGTGAATCTGTGCAGTTGTTGATGAATGAGCACAAGTGAGTCTGTGCAGTTGTTGATGAATGAGCACAAGTGAGTCTGTGCAGTTGTTGATGAATGAGCACAAGTGAGTCTGTGCAGTTGTTGATGAATAAGCACAAGTGGGTCTGTGCAGTTGTTGATGAATAAGCACAAGGTGGTCTGTGCGGTGTTGATGAATGAGCACAAGTGAATCTGTGCAGTTGTTGATGAATGAGCACAAGTGAGTCTGTGCGATGTTGATGAATGAGCACAAGTGAGTCTGTGCAGGTGTTGATGAATAAGCACAAGTGGGTCTGTGCAATTGATTGATGAATGAGCACAAGTGAGTCTGTGCAGTTGATGATGTTGTTCATGTTAATTAGTCCGTGTTGTGGAGCTGATGAAAAAACATCTAGTTGTTGAGATTGGTGGTACACTATGGTCAAAATCAGATGCACAAATGTCTGCAAGTGAGTTAGCAGGTCCAGGTACAAGTGGGTCTGTACTGGTGTTGGTGCGCGTCGTTCGAGTTGATGTGTCCCCAGTTGATCAACGAACATCCAGTTGTTGAGTATTTAGCTGTGCTTGTGCAGTTGTACTCATTTTGAACTGGTGTGATTTCTTCCATAGTGATGTCAGTGATGTCCGGAAATGTTTGGTGCTTGATGAATATCCGGGAAAAATGTGGTTGTTCAAGTTGTGTTGAAGATTGTTGGTAGGCCTTGAAGGGTGATGTTGTTCGTGTTTGTCTGTTTTGTAGTTTTCTTTTCCTTTATATATATATTTCCAACACGTGGGTAGAAAAGAAATTAAAAAAAAAAAAAAATGGAGTCGTAATTTGTTTCACACGAGGAATGACGTTTTTTGTTTTCGTTTGTTTGAATGTTCGTTTCCACGTAGAGAAAGAATGGCAGCTTCTCTTTTTCTTGGTTGTTGAAAAGAAAGAAAAAAAAAATTCGTATTTTCTTTTTTTCTTTTTTGTTTGAATTTTTATTTCCACGTGGTTAGGGAAAAGATGGCAGCTTCCTTTTTTGCTTGTTGTTGAAACAGAAAATAAATTCGTATTTTCTTTTTTTGTTTGAATTTTCATTTCCACGTGGTAAGAGAAAAAGATAACGGCATTATTTTGAATTTTTTTATCAACACGTGGTCATGGCAAGGGGTGGCGGCATTTTTTGAATGTTTTTCTTTTTCAACACGTGGTCACAGAAAAAGATGGGCAGCGTGAGCGTTTGTTTTCTTTTGTTTTCTTTTTATCTCCACGTGTTCAAAACAAAGGAAGTGGCGTCTTGTAAGGTCCTTTTGTTCGTCGAAAAAGAAGAAAAAAGGATTGGCAAAAGTTTGTCTTTTTCTTTGTATATAATTTTCCGACACGTGGGTGGAGAAAAAGAAGAAAAAATGAAATTGTAACTTGTTTTATACTCGGAGAAGCCGAGAAATGTTTTTGTTTTTCTTGTTTGGGTATTTCCGCGTGGCCAGGAAAAATGGAGACGGTGGCTTCTTTTCTTTTGTTTGTTTGTATATTTCTACCTCGTGGGTAGAAAAAAAAAGGAAAAAGATGGGTGCGTAATTCGTTTCACCACGAAAGAAAAACCGAGAAATGATTTTTTTTTTTTGTTCTAGTACGAAATTACTTACTCCGCCACATACAACAAAGCTTGCACGTCAGGTCACCAATGTTCGGATCGAGAGGATGATGTTCCCGGACTATGAACGTGTAAAGTTGAATCAAACAATGTTGCATGCAAAGACAGAGTAATAATTAATAAACAAAAATGAAGTAGTTCAAATAACGTTTATTGAACGTGTGTGTACGTGGAATGATGAAGTGTGTGATGTATGCATGTGTGTCGATGGAAAAACAGTTCTTGAAAAAGGTATGAGAAGAAATGAATCCGGCGTAGGAAAAGTCTTTGAAAGCCGCACGCAAAGAAAACGAGTTGAGAACTCTTACCGTTGTTTGCCCACGTGTGTTGGTAGTTGTTATGCCGATTGAGAAGAAAAGCGTGAGACGAAACGCTAGTGTATTAGCGTCGTTCTGTCGACCAGAGAAGAGTGAAAGACGGAGCGCAGGTGCCAGCATACTTCTGTCGAGGCTGGGTAAGAAGAGAGAGAATTTCCGTTTTGCAACGGTTTTTATAGTCAGAAGGGCAGATAACTCTGGTGTCGCTTTACAGTGCCACCTGTCGGTGAAAAAGCGACACCTACCGGCAAACCGGTGTAGTTATGTTTTGAAAGGAGGAGGTAACTGCTACAGTCCTTATATATTAAAAAAGGAAAGCAAACTATGTAGTACACACACTTGTCATTTTAAATAGTTAAAAGTATAAAAGTTATAAATAGTCTTACTCCATTATTCCTAAAACTCAAACCATCCATTATTATTATCACGGATTTTATTGTAAATTGTGAGAATTTCTCATAAGTACATTAAAATAGGAGAAAATAAAACGTGGTCTGTGCTGTTTATCGATGGCAGGTGCGAACGAAAACTTCATAAAAGTTTTGTAAAAAAAACTCATTAATACCATCATTGGATTCTTTAAGCAAGACCAGATTGAATATGAAGGTGGTTTCAGTGCGATGAAACTGTGGGATACTCAGGGCGTTGTGAGCAGGGGCATTGTTGTGGTGAGGAAGACGAGGTGTAACAAAAAGCATATAAAAATGTAATGGTTGTATCAAGATTTTAATTTAGCAAATTTTGAATCTTTAATTTAATTTCTCACAAAGGGCTCAACTTATCAATATATATATTACCATTTCCTGTATATACACATATATTATAAAGTAATATAATATATCGCATGTATATATATATATATATATATATATATATATATATATATATATATATATATCTTTAGTATTTACTTCAACACTACTCAATGCGTGAGTAGATCTTATAATAGTATGAACATATATGCATAGCAAGTAAGCTACAAAGAAACGTTCATGTTACATTCTTGAAGGAAATCATCATTTCCTTATTCATTTGTTGTCTCTGTTTTTTCTATTAGCCTGAGCATTTCCTTCAGGAATGAAACATGAACGCTTCTGTTCAGCTTACTTGTCATACATATATTTTCATACTATATATATGTGTGTGTGCGCTTATATATTTGCATTAAAACCTATCTATGTATACCTAATGTATATATATTCACATCTACACGATAATATTTTCTATTTGTATATTTACAAAAAAACATCGATTTTAGAAAGTGGAACGTACAAATATTTAATTCCCTATGAATATAAATTATTTCGCTGATATATTATCAGTTAATGCATAAATAATGACTGAATCCTGTCAAGGTTGGCAATAGAAGTAACAGTTTTTAGATGCGACTTTTCATCTCTATGAGAGGGTCTGTTCGTCGGTCCCACTGCCACGCTTCAGTTTAATGTGGCACTTTCATCGCTAAACGCGCAGATTGAATGGACGCACCTTATTTTCTTATACGTCCACACATCTAAACAAGACCGTCCGTCCGCCGCTCGGTCTGTCACGCAACAGTTCACAATGAAACTGTCTTTGGTCTGCCACCCTTCCTTTTGAAAATAGAATTTGCATTGCTAAATGTGCACATTGAATAGAACGCATCTAAACATCTCTACACTATGCTCGGTTCGTCGGTTGATCTGTCAGGATTAAGTTTAAAATAGCCATTTCATACATAAACTTATCTTGTGGAATTTTCAAAGCAGTTTCCTTATTCAACCATATTATAGGCACGCTCACATATACACCCATACATTATATATATATATATATATATATATATATATATATATATATATATATATATATATATAAGTCAGTTCATATTATATTCCAATAACCATGGTTTTATGTTATTATTTTTATTTTTTCACATTTCCAAAAAATATAAAATTTCTGTGAGATATATTTTTACGGTCCGTTTCATTTGTCTTGTGCCAAACAACATTTTTATGCCAATATCGTCTCTGCAACACTACAAACTCATCAGAAAAAATTCACAAAGAGTAAAAAGTTCTTGGATTAAAGTGTCTTGAAAAAACCTACACTATACAGTAGTTCATTTTACGGTGAAAACAAACAAAAAACAAATAAAAAGAGAGAGCAAAAAACTAACACGTAGGAGAGCCCACTAATACGCCATTTATATATATATATATACTTGTATGAAAATATATCTATGGCAAGTAAGCTACACATATTTGTCCTTGTTTCATCCCCACAGGGAATCATAAGGCTAAGTATGAAAATATTTGTTATCGATTGTTTTTATATATCTAAGTAGTGTTTAGTCTAAGTAACCAACAAATCAGATTCGCTATTGCCAAACATCCGTGTACTTAGCCTAATGATTCCCTTTTGGGGATGAACATAAACACCTCTGCGTAACTAACTTGTCATAGATATATGTTCATACTACTACTACTATTACTACTACTACTACTACTACTACTACTACTACTACTACTACTACTACTATTATTATTAAGCTCTACCCATGAATTGAGCACTGTTGAAGTAAATACTGAAAATCTATACACAATATATTATAGCACCTTATAATATTATATGTGTATATAGATGACATAATAATTATATATATAAATATATATAATATTTATATTTATATATACATATATATATATAAGGAAATTGATCAAATCTTAAGAAGCATGCATGTGTATAAATATTTTATATTCAAATTTGAAAACGAAAACATGATGCAATATAAAATGAATAAGACCATTTATTATTTTTTTTTAGGCAAGACTTTCGATAAATATATCATTTTCAAGCAAAACATTTTCCTTTTTATTTTCATTTATTTGTTGGTATTAACCTCGGGGGGCGAATCCACTGTAAAGACAGAAAAATTGTACGTCAAGGTGTTAAAAACCACAATTTTAAGTAAGGTCAAGGCTGAGCGATATATTTCACTGGTTGGCGCGTGTTTGAATAAGGAAATTGATCACATCTTAAGAAGTATCTATGTGCATATATAATTTATATTAACATTTGAAAACTAAAACATGATGCAATATAATGAATAAAATTACTTATTTTTACTTTTTTAGAGAAGACTTTCGATAGATATATCATTTTCAAGCAAAACAATGTTCCTTTTTATCCTTCATTTTGTTGGTATTACCTCTGTAGACACAAAACATGTACGTCAAGATGTTAAAATGGACAGTTTAAAGTAAGGTCCAGTTCGGGCGATGTGTTGCATATGATATATATATATATATATATATATATATATATAATCGAAATTATGACACGTCCTATTAAAAAGGGCGACTTAATGCAATATTGTTTACCGCTTAGGAAGTGGGAAACTACTAAGAAAACAGCCCTGTTTCTATCGCCAGTAAAAGCAATAACTAAAAACCATATATATATATATATATATATATATATATATATATATATATATATATATATATATATGTAAAGTAGTTCCTTTAAAAACCATACATTCAACTGTCTGTCGAGTGGACCCGAGTTTCATCGATCTGGTCATACCGAATCTGGGGTAGAAACAGGGCTTGTAGATGGACTCTTCAACACCTTTCAGCAGGCGACAATTCAGACAAAAGACAAAAGATGGGGGGAAACACAAACCACCGGTTCAAACCAGGCGGTGCTTATTTTCTCGTCTTTCTCCCATAACAGATATTCTTGTGTTTGTAAAAATTTGTCTGTTATTTTTGTCAGTTTAAGGGACGATTTATTTCATGTTTATTGATTTATTTAATTTAAAAGCCGTCTATATTAGTGTTTATTGTTTAGGCGTGTTTGCGTAGAACAGATTTTTCATACATGTTGTGTCTCGATTTCCGATATTGTTGATCAGCTCGAGTACGTGCTGATAAAAACCAGTGTTTTCTGACAATTGGTTCCCTTCAAAATATCGACTTGAAACAAGGGTTTAATTTTGGGAAATGGTTCAAACAGTGAGCCTTATTACAACATAGATGGCTACTCTGGAAATTGGATACTGCGCATAATGGGGAAGAGAAATAATAATGTGCTCAAATAGCTGTTTCAGAGTTGTCACTGTGATTGTGGGGTTCTCGATTTTCGAGTAGTGTGTTGGGGAAGAGTATTTTTGAAGGGGATGGCTATCTGTTGTGGTTTTTTATGTAAGCGTTTGTTCGTCTTTATATATAAAAGTGTGGGTGTGTAATTTGGCGTTATACTGTTGTTGTGGTTTTTGTTTGTTTATTTATGAAAATCACTTCAGACAATGCATGAAGCCACTTGATGTAAGAAGCTAAAAACATACTAATTTACAGTAGAAAAGAAACTAGATAAAGATACGTGTTAGATGGATAGATTCCGACCCAGAAAACCGCAATTCTTCACCTTTTTTCAGAAACATCACTCATGAAATGTGAGGACTAAAGAACAAAATAAGGGAAGCATGAGTTGCAACGCTGCCGAAACTAAACCCAAGGTCCACTTTCAATCCTCTGTTTTAGCTGTATGATAGGGTGGTTCTATGAAATCGTGTGCTATTTGTTTTTGTATAAAGTTTTCTTTTTTACCCGTGTAATGTTATTTTCTTTTCTTTTAATTAATTTGTTAATTTTTATATGTTCTTTTTTTGTATTTTATTTTAATATAATTTATATATTTTTATGTATGTTTTTAGTTAGGGGTATGTTGGAGTCGATTATTTTTGGCCTTGGTTGGTGACGATGTATTGCGGTATTGTGGCTATATTTATGATAATCGATATAGGGGGATAGGTTTGTGGAGTGGGTATATAAATTATTTAAATGGTAAATCTAGGGCGTATGTATATGCCTTATATTTTCTACGTCCTAGACTTCACCAGTTCATTCTTTGACATCTGGTATGACCAACCTTACTTCCGCTTAGTAAACAAAACTCTTGTCGTTTAAGCATTATAATCGCTTTTCACATTTCCAAAACTAAATTCCCATTGCATCCAGTTTCTCCTATTCAAAATAGTAATTAAATTCATTTACGAAGAAATGTTTGTTTCTTTAAAAAGAAAATAAACAGCAATTAATTCGAAAATGTGTGAACAATCACGTCAACTTTTTAACGGGCACCCACTGACACCACCCTTCCGACTACAAACACTCGAAACATTTTCCCCTCCTCCTACTCCGCACCCTCCTCCTCCTCCCGGCCCTTTATGCTTTGTCTTCGCTCTTATTTCTTTTTTAAGGAGGAAAATTAATTTTAAAAACGGCAAT
The DNA here is from genome assembly GCA_963556195.1 of Sepiola atlantica. Classification (NCBI taxonomy): domain Eukaryota; kingdom Metazoa; phylum Mollusca; class Cephalopoda; order Sepiida; family Sepiolidae; genus Sepiola; species Sepiola atlantica. The sequence goes on from OY744519.1 coordinate 58,637,334, forward strand.
GGCAGTAATCTCTATATAAATAAAACTGTGACCGTTTCTCGTTTTTTTTTTTCATTTTTTGATTTTTTTTCTTCTGAGCGTATACCGAATACCAGACATTCACCTTCAATTTCAGAGACTCCAACCGAGAGATCTTTTTTAGGATTCTAACAATCCCTTTAAGCGCAACTGTTTGGATCTTGGATATTCGCCAGATAGTTTTTAAAATTCTTTTTCATTGGTCCGGTAGCTCCTCTGATTACTGGAATAATCCAGATCTTCCTAAGATTCCGGTTTCTCTTCATGTCTTTTCATGTCGTACATACGACGTATCTTCTCCCTCTTAACTCTGCTTAAGCCAGCATCATTAGGGACACTCACTTCAACTAGGATTGCTACTCTATCCTTCTTGTGTTTATTTCTTCTGTCAATGGAACTTTGATTATAGCACATTTAATTATTATTTTTTTAATTTACTATTAATCGAATATTTATTGAAATAAAAAAAAATTAAAAGGTATGCAACATATGCCTTTTTGGTGTTAAAAATGACCAGTTGTTTAAGCGAGAACTGCCACAACCGATTCCGGGACGGGTATACAAAGCGAGAATTGCCACGGCCCATTCCGGGACGGCTATGCAACAATGACCTGCTTGAGAACTCCCAGTGAGTAAAAAAAAAAAAATAAATAAATAAATAAAAAAATAAAAATAAAAATAATAATAATAATAATAATACTACTACTAAATTTTATTGTTCTGTTTACGAGGGTTTTTTTTTGCTTACACTCTTTGTACGACAAAAGTAAGTATTATATACTTTTTATCATTTTTCTTTTTTTTTAATTTTAATGCTCATCAATTCAAAATTCTTTCGAATTTTAATTTTATTCGGCGAAAATACGACCTGACTAAAAATTATTTTCACTTTGAAATGGTCTCATTTATTTTTAATTGACAAATAATATTTTTAAATCATGAACAAACCACAATATTTTTCTAATCTTTATTTTTAGTTTGATTTTTATTATATATAAAATTTAAGCCGAACGCTAACAAAACAAAATAACAGCAAAAATCGTTACTTCCATTAGTCCTTTCAAACTATTTTTTATATTTATTTTGATGAAATTCAAAACTTTTACCCTTAAAAGTGTTCACTTCATTTATATATTTTAGTTATTATAAGTGTAGTATTACATTTTCAATAATACAATTATTTATTATTGTATGAAGGAATTTTTTGCGAGTAAAATTGTTAAAATGTAATTTTAGTGTCGTGAATTATTTTCAAGGAAACCAGCTTAGTTGAAAATTTTTCTAGTCTTATTGATAATTATTTTGTAACAACTAATTACTTTCAAAAATTTTTTTATTTATTTTTCTTTTTCTTAACATAATTCACCCCAAACAAGGCAGGCCGCCACTGTAGACGTAAGGGGCTATTGATTATTGATGAACTAATTAGTTTCTATGAAAACACTTAAAAAATATTTAACCAATAATTCTTTTTCAGTCAAAAAAATAAGCAATAATTTGTCTCAAGAAAATGCAACTCAATAAAAATATTTAAAAGAGGGTAAAAAAAAAATTCTTTAAGAAATCGTTAATTTTCCCTTTTGCTCATCCATACATATTTAACATTTTACATAATGATCTCATCTTTTTGTGTAAACAATAGCCCCATCGTAGAAAAAAAGCGGATTTCATACTTATATCTCAAGATAAAAAATGTTTTTCGTTCCCAGTTTGATAATTTAATCTTTAAACTTTCTATAAATATAACTTTATTTTAAGGATATTTAAAAACAATAAAAGTAACGCGGATGTTTGGATTTCTTAAAGAAAGCAAATCCGGTGACCTCAGCGATTCTATGTTATGTTTTGGAGGTTCCTCTGGCGCACCCAGATTGTTAGTCCGCACCGTTTAGCACTGAGCCACCGTCACCTATATTATAATACCTATAATAATAAAAATGATAATAATAGTAGTAGTAGCAGTAGTAGTAGTGGTAGTAGTAGTGATGATGATGTGTTCCACTTTATTCTTTGCAATATTAGCCCCCATTCTGCATCATTTCGCTCGAATCTCAGTTGATATAAAACAGTAAAGATACTAAGAATGCGCAGAAGGGTAAGGGTAAGGGGATAAAAAATGAGATTTTTTTTAGATATATCGAAAATAGTTTGAAAGACAACATAAAAACTGAAAACTTTCTATTTTTTATCCCTGTAAAATATGGATATTACAAATAATCGATGGCACCGTTTTTTTTATTATTGGTATTTACCGACTTATTTGCTAAGCATAAATGTGGCAACAATATAAAAGAAAATAAACACATTCAATATCTATACTAAACTATATTTGTAGTGTCGGACTGTCTGTACGGAGACACAATTGAAGAATTTTTTTTAGATAAGCTCTATATCAAGATCAAACCCAACTGGCGGTATTCAGTTTATATTATACGTGTGGTGTCGACCAGAGGACATAATCTGATTTTGGAACAATTCATTTTAAAATGGGTAAAGTTGGAATTGTTTACCTTTGTGACATCAAATTAATCACCAATCGCCATATTCGCTGATCGGATGATCTCATTTTTTTAATGTGTGTGAAATATGTCAACTTACGTATGAAGATGAAATGCCTTAGCATATTATTATATATATGATGAAATAAACAAAGGAATTTATTTCCAACAATATATTGCTGATAACATTACTTTCGTTGTTGATTCTCATGTTTACATAGATAATACCTTTCTTTACTTTATTATATCGTCGTTTGACACACATTCCGAGATCTGAGTTTATAATGAAAAGTAAAATCAGCCATTTGAGTTATCTGTACAAATTCCACCTTCATCCAACTTGTTGGTCGTGTTGGTTAAAGCGACATCAGCTAAAGTTGATCCGTTTGTACACACAAATTAGGATCCTCTAAGTGTCTCATTTTTCTCTTTGTAAATGTTCAATGTTCCCAGCCCTATCAAAAAAGTACTGTTTTATTTAATAACAGTATTAATTATAAAAACACGAGAGTCAATAAAAAAGCAGCATTATACACGAATCTATATCTATCATTATACTAAAGCTGGCTTAATCAACGTTTGTTTCTCTAAGGCTCTTTTCTCTGATATTTTATCACACAAAATACGTGCTAAAATATTCCTTTGTTTTGGAATTGAGTTATGTTTGAAAAAAAATCCATTTTAATTGTCCTAATCAGCCTTTATTCATAATTGACTCATGTTTTAATACGTTTCTATCTATCACTCTCTTCCTCTTTCACTGTAGGATGTGATCCTCCGTTTCTATTTTATACCGTTTTTATCACTCTCGCATCCGTGACTCTCTCTCTCTCTGTTTATTAACAGTCAAATGTAATAAAGAAGGGAAAAAATAAAAAGATTAGAATAGTCCATTAGAAACAAGAGAATAACATCACAAGTAGTAAAATTATTTAACCCGTAGTCGAGAGGAGAAGAGTGAGAAAGGGAGGGGGAGATATAGCGAGCAGAAAGCGACTAATTTGAAATTTGTCTTTTCATTTTTATATTTAACCTGCTGTGCAAACTCTCTTTTTCCTGATTCAAACAATATAACCCGAGTTGAATAGGTGAGCAAACAGGTAATATTTTTTCTACTATATAGGAAGCGTAAGCACCACCTAATCCATTATGTTATATCTACGGATATGTGGTTTCCCCAGAGCGTCAAGCAAAAAAAAAGAATTTGTGAAGGAGGCATCTTACACTTACTTTAAAGTCAAACATCCACATTGTGTGTTTTACACTTTTTGGTAAGTATCAGAAATATTCTGTAAAGCATCTGTGGCTAAATCAGTCCAAGAGCTGTTATTATGTGTTTCACTCACCCACAAAAAGGTTGGAATACAAAAACTTGATTGATTAGTGTTATTCAGACTACTAGTAGTTGTCATATTTGCAACGTTTCGGTTTGTGTAATTATTTTAAAAGCCTTCAACCTAATTTTGTCTAAAGGTTTAATATTACTACTTAGTAATCTATCTATTTTTTGAAGATTCGACTATTAGGTTACCAAGTTCGAAAAGATGCACCTGAAGAAGGTCGGAAGTTGCATTGGTCGAAATGTATTGAACATAAACACTCAGATGAGAATTGTAGTTCGAATAAAACAAATGATACAAATAATCAACTTTCATCTAAAAAATCTATTTACACAATTGATCTATTTAAGTTAAATAAACATGATTTTTTGATTCAGTGCTAAAAAAAAAAATCTTGACTGCAATCAAGTATTATCTGTCATATATTGAAATAGGTGCAGACCAGGATTATATATCAAATATTTTTAATATTCTTTTTCTTCAATCATGTATCAATTTTTTTAAAGCAAGAATTCTTTAATTTCTTTCAGCCTTTGCTTGATTTGTGTATGTGTCTGATGAATGTCTCTCTTCACGCATGCATGCAAATAAATCAGTGAGCATAAGTGCATGTATGAGTATGAGATCACACGCTTATGTGCATGTGTAGATTTTTGTTGAGTGTGTTTATGTATTGAGTTTTCATGGCCGAAGCTGCTATCAAATATTAAGACTAATCTTATGGTGTCAAAAATCTAGAAGCAAAATGGAAATGTTTTACTTCAATCCCTTTTTTAGTAAAATAATAAACACTCCATTAAATTAAATACATGTACATTTTATTTAAAGAAAATATAAACAGGATGTATCCATAAAAAATAAGTATTAAATTAAGTATTAAGTTAAAGACAACCTTGCATATACATTCCATAATAAAAAGCAATGTGTATTTATATATATATATATATATATATATATATATATATATATATATATATATATATAGCAATAGGTAAAGTGAAAGAATAGAATCAGGTGCGAATTAAATTTTATTACAGTTCAATGTTCAGGCAAAGTTCTTTAAAGTCCTTAACTCATGAGTTTTCAAAGAAAATCTTCTCCTCAGATAACCATTACCGCAATGACATTTGTGCAGGTAATAAAAATTAAACTTTGAAAATATATAAAAAAAAATATATATAAAAATACATAAAGGTATATAAAACATCAAATATATCGGCCCAAAACATACTTTTTTGTAAACCTATACAGTTCATCCAAGTCAACAAGTCTAAAATAGCTCGAGGAAAGATGTCAAAGAGGTTGATTAAAAAATAATCCAAATGGTGAATGGTGGTCCGAAAATGCAAAAAGTTATCCAGGCGGGAAATTCGTTAGCTATCGATGCAGTAGATATATATATATATATATATCCATCTCGTCACACAAAAGTTAGCGAGTAAAAGGCTCAATTTCAGGAATTATGGGGAATTTTGACAGCAAATAGCAAGTCAGACAACCCCCGCTTTCAATCTATTTCCATAATGAGATGTTTTTCTTTTTGCTTTCTATATCGATTCATACGCTTTTTACTTATGTCAATCTTTCCAGTTTGCGATGTCTTTTTTTTATAACTTCACCGATTCAAACGTTGCTTTATATGAATGTGAATATTAGTACGAACACTGGCGAATCATAATTTTTAATTTTTCGCCATTTTTGATGGAGGGTGTACACTTGTATCATTGAAGAGTTTAAAATACTTTTGGTATCAATTCCTTTATAAAAACCAAAAACAAATTTCAGCAGATTTTCATGCAAAGAAAAATTCCAAATATCTTGTTCATGTCATGATGTTTTATCATGAGTATTGTATACAGGATACTTATAGGCGATAAAGCCCGGCTATGCTAATGATTATATTAGCCAAGTCAACCACATTACAGTTCACAGTGCTTTCATAGATTAGGACTCACGCTAACTTTGACACTGTCATTAGGGTCAGTGTAGGGGTTAGGGTCAAAGTTAGTGTGGGTCCTAATCTGTGTAAGTACCCAGTTCACTTCACAAGTCACTTGTACTATTGCGGGAGATGGGGCATTGTTCAGTCCCTACAGATTGTCCATCATTCTTTTTGTAGACAAAAACAGATGTTTGTCCTCTCTGAACTTGTTGGTGACGTCTAGATGTAAAGATGGTCGTAATGGTGATGTAGCAGTTGGTGACGTTTCGTGGTCGTAGTGGTGATGTAGCAGCTGACGTTTCTCTCTCTCTCTCTCTCTCTCTCTTTGTAGCCGCAATAATGTTACACAATAAAAGAAAAATGTGAACATATGTGATCAAATGATGTTATGCTTTTTAATTTTATTATTTTATACACGATATGTGAGTTTCACCCGCCCACAACCCAGAGGGAGCAAACAAAAAGCAAAACGATGAGCACATCACGTCTCATTTCCGACTTCTTGTCCATGACGTCATATCCTACCACGTACTCCTAACCTCTATCTTGACTTTTAATGGAATTCTCCATCTCTTAATGTTTACATTATGTGAAAAATGTCTGATTTTAACCTTACTTATACACATCTACTTGTTAATATAGCTACATTTGTGATGTGGTTGCATTTATCACACCTTTAGGATGTTTTTGACCGGAAATTTCATCTGTAACATTTCAAAATAATACTTGTGTCTGAAATAAACAAGCTTTTACAAAACAATACAATGCATTTTTAAAAAAATGAACATTGCAAATTAATTATTAAACTTTTTAACACTGACTTTCAATAAACACTATTCTTTAATATTTCTTTAATTTTTTTAAAATTACTGTAGTTCATAATTTTATTGTACAAAATATTTTATCCAATTAGTCTAGAAACTTCTTAATTTTTACATTCTCCAATCGGAAAAAAGTAAATTTGTTTCTTAATATGAATATTTTAACACTTATTAAAGTATTTTGATCCGGGTTAGGAGTAATTATCTTTCTTGGCCAGTATGAAAATTAAAAGCTTTATATGTCTTTGTTTAACAAAGCAATGTTTACATGTAATCCTGTAATGAAATTAAAGGAGCTCCTCTTTAACAACACCGCAACAAACAACCCCAAATCTCACCTCCAATGTTCACTCTCAGCTGTCAAAAATGCAACTGCATGTCTTTCTCAAGTCGTTCTTATTAAAGTTGTTGTTCTCCTCATGTGCAAATGAATGGCACCTGTAAAAAATCTAACTATTAACACAAGTTCTTTTTCCACTGAAAAACGAGTGCCCAACACGTGGTTGGAAGCTGGTAACGCTTCGTTTTCTTCTCATTGTTACATTTAATACTCCTTTGTATTTTAAACCATAGTCTTGTTCAACAAAGCAATGTTTACATGTACAACATCGAAAAAAAAAATATTTTCGGTAGAAAAGAGACAATAAATTATCAAATACAACTTTCTTCTTTCAAAATTGTCTCTGAAGAAACACATGTTTTTTTTTTATAACACTGCTTATCTTCCCTTGATTCGAAAATGCAGCGTTTTATTTTTTCATCTTAAGTAGAATTTAGATGAATAAGATCAGGAAGAAATATAGTTTAGTAATTTTATTTAATAAAATCTTTTTCAGCTTCAATAACAGCTTTTATGCAAGTTATGAATCACCTACATGCTAGGTCCTTGTATATATTGGACATTACTCTAACGATGGACACTGTTAGAGATTTTTTTTATTAATGGAAATCGCTTCAAACAAGGTATGAAGCCACTTGATGTAAGGAGCTAAAAAAAGATAAAAACTACTTCAAGGTTAAAAACTAGCCAACGATAAGTGTTAGATGGATAGATTCTGACTCAGAAAACAGCAATTCTTCCCCCCTTTGTCAGAAACGTCACTCATGGAATGTGAGGACTAAAGGACAACATAAGGGAAGCGAGAGGTACAAGGCTGCCGAAAGTAAACCCAAGGTCCACTTTCTACTCTCCTTATCTAGTACGAGCTTGTTTTCGCCTGCTCGCTGTAGCTTCCTATTCATCATTTAAAATCATGGAAACGAAACTAATAGATAAGAAAAAGAAGACAACATTAAATTAATTAAATTAAAAACATTGTTGCATAATTAAAAATAAGTTCCTTTACTTTTATATTATCCGTATTATTATTATTATTATTATTATTATATAGAAGTATTATTATTCCTTATTATTATTTGCTCATGAAAATTAAATTTGCATACCTAATTATTCTTTCCTTTCTTTATTATTATCAGTTATTATTAAGATAAAGCCTACCCCCCCTCCTCGTCTTTGCTCATAGAAATTAAATTTTCATACGTGATTATTGAAGCGCACCAGACACAAATACGTTTACTTTTATTAGACAGAATATGAGAGGGTTCGTTAACCTTTTTCTCAGCTACGTTTCATACATAGTAGTCAAACAGGTTGAGATCTGCGGAGCTAGGAGGTAAAATGTTGATAGTTATGTGATTATGAGAATTTTCTGCATTCCATGAGCTTTGTGGGGATAGAGTTACTTTACTTTTTTCTGATGTTTACTTATAACATAAGATTTGTAAGTGATGTCTTTAGGAACAACATTTCAGATTGTTCCTCCTGACACACAGTGTCCTTTTGAAACCGACCTCATGGATCTTCTATGCATATCACCAACGGTGTGTTGTATTTGCCGAATAAATTCAGGTGTTCAAATGCTATTCATAATGGAGCTTAAGCTTTTAACTTTTGCGAACTTTCTAAACGAAAGATCAAGTGACTTTTAAAAAATGGTTCTATTTCTAAATTCCTATGTTCAGCTTTTGTACTCACAATAACTGTGTGCCTCTTAAGTTGCTGTGTAATTATAATGGATGTCATTGATAATCCTGAAAAGCAGGCAATATAAAGACAAATAATATTCCTGCTAGAATAAAAATAATGTATGTCCTCAAATATCTTACGCACCCTGTATATAAATAATGCTAATATTTAAATGACGTATGTTCAATGGTTACACCAATGCAATTGCTTTTCAATCACAAATGAAACACTATTGCATTTTTTAACCAGTGAACTTCGTTATTATTATTATTATCATTATTATTATTATTACTATAATAAAGTATTACCTATTAATCACTATTTAAAATAAATATTGGAAAATATCCAACAAATATGAAGAATTTTAATGCAAAACGCGATAAATGCCATTTGACAAATTAGCAAATTACGAAGCTATCACTACCAAAATTGTTACGTTTCAACACTCGACCACATCCGAAGGTCATATTTTGGCATAATGTGATGCAGAATTTCGTTTTGTTTTCAATCAAAATAAGCTTTTAGTCGAAGTCTAGATTTAATAAATTCTTCCTATTATGGTTTAAGGTCGCAATTTAAACTAATTGGATTTATCGCGTTTTGCACTTGAACTCTTCATATCCGAATTCATTCGTTGATCACTCTAAACTGCTTGGGTAAATTTAGCCGCCGATTCGCTATTTACAAAGTTAAATTCCTCCCTAATTAATAACTGGTTCACTATGCCCGAGGGGTTAAGAGTCTTGACTACAAATCAGTGGCGATTTGTGTTCGGGGGTTCGCGCCCGCCGACCGTTGGGAATTAGCTTCCTGCACTGAAGATTGCGTTGGCATCAAACATCGATGTCTGTGGGTGATGAATAATTAATATTTATTTATAAATATTATATATATATATATATATATATATATTTAGACTCAGATTCGATACTCACATACTTAGTATCAGACCCAAACTACCCAACTTCAAAATAGCTAAACATTTTTATAAAATAGAACTTACATTGGATAATATCAAATGCATTTTAAGAACACTAAATGCCCACCCACATATGCATGCATAAAAGATTGATTTGCTTTGTTTTATGATATATCAACCATCTGTGGGTTATTTAATGCCGAATAAAGTTGTCAAATATAATTATATAGGTAAAATAATTATTTATATTCCTAGAATACATTGCTATCAGAATGCATTGCTCTCAGAAGGAAATTTTACAGGGACGGTAGGGGCATTACTCCCAGAAAACATTACCCTTTAAATAAAAAAATTACTCCTTGGCATTCTAATCTTTGTTTTCAACACCATTGACCATTAGCCACCCCCTTCTAGTATCTATTTGTGGAGAGAATAAAAAGGAGAAATAAGGTTTTGACTTTTTGAAGAATCAGATTGAATAATAGGGTTGGGATGAACTTGTAGATACTAGGGGATGACGTGACCAACCGATTGATCGGATCGGGCCTCTCTGATAGCTCCCATTTAGCCGAAGTGAAAGAATACTTAAGCCACTAAGATTCCCTCTTAAAGAATCATGGGTCGGCACCCACTGCCCCTTTTCAGGGGAGGGGGCGGGTTAACCTTTTGCATGGGGTTGCAATCAGTGAATTTGTGGCCCTGCCAACAGGGCGGACTTATAAAAGAATCAAAATAGATATTAAAAGTAAACACACATAAATCAGGTCTGTGGGTGTTTTTAATATGTTTATTTTTTTTTACAGAGGGAGAAAGATTTTGTTTCAACAAAAATACCTATGAATTGAAAATTAGAGAGTAAAAAGTGAACCTTGGTTTTACTTTCGGCAGCCTCATAACTCTTGTTTCCCTTATTTTGTCCTTTAGTCCTCACATTCAATGAGCAATCTTTCTGACAAAGGGGGAAGAAATGCTGTTTTTTGGGTCAGAATCTATCCATCTAACACTTATTATTGGCTAGTTTTTTACCTTGAAGTAGTATATTTTTTAGCTCTTTACATCAAGTGGCTTCATGCCTTGTCTGGAGCGATTTCCATGAAAAAAAAAATACTTTGTACTTAGTGATAAGAGGAACATGAAAGAAGCACTGTGTTCAAGACTAGATATTAATAATAAAACAAATCAGATTCTCTTTGAAGTTCAAACATACCATTTCATGTGGAGCCAACATACACATGAAGACATATTAGTGTCATCATAGAACATTTGAAATGAGTGTTGTACAAAGTTAAAAATTCCTAGTTTTCATTAAAGTTTCAGTTCTATTCATTTTTCTTTTTTTACAAAATACATTTTTTTGAAAAAGGACAGAAGACTGTCTGAATATAAAAAATTACATTAACACCTAGAATTCAGATGTTTTGTTTTCCATACACTACTTTTTATTTTCAAATGTGAAGAAATTCATCAATTTTAAGCAAGAAACAAAATTTATATATAATTTATATGTACAAATTATTTATTTTAAAACTATATTTTACATATTTCAGAGACGCACCATGGGTTCATTGACATAGATTGACCTTTTAAAAAAGGCTGTAAGCGTCCATTCAAATCATCAGCGACTCACAAAAAAATTATTTTTGCGAGTCGCTGATGATTTGAATGGACTCTGACGGCCTTTTTTAAACGGTAAAAGGTCAATCCATGTCAATGAAACCGTTGTACGTTTCTGAAATATGTAACATAGTTTTTAAATAAATAATTTGTATTTTAACTCTCACATTTTTGTGATTGAGCACTTTATTGATTTCTTTTCAACATATTCCGATGCACTAGTTATATATATATATATATATATATATATATTCCATGATAAATGCCAGTATACTGAAATCATATGCCCTTAAAAGGGTTAAGATGAAAATTCATATACACTAAATGTACAAAAGCAAGGAAATTCCCAAATTTTTACACTTTTATTGTCATTAATTAAGGGTATGACTACATATCAACCAAACCATTTCATTATCCCATCACTACAGTATAAATCTTTATGTATGAGTGGATGAAGTGTGTGAGATGCGCTGAAGAAAAATTCCTACCAGTAAAATACATAGCCCTGTTGTGCTCGCATACCCTTAATGACAATAAAAGTATAAAAATTTGGGAATTTCCTTGCTTTTGTACATTTAGTATATATGAATTTTCATCTTAACCCTATTAAGGGCATATGATTTCAGTATACTGGCATTTATCATGGAATGTCACTACTTTTGTAAAGGCTATACCTCAATACAATGGTCATTTTTAAGGTTTTTTGGAATTTTCTGGAAAACTAAGGTATATGGTAAAATTAAAATGCCATCAACTAAACCCTAGAACCTCTATCTCTGCCAAAAATCAGCTGAATCCATCAAATAGTTGATGAGATACAAAGTGGCACATACGTACGTACGTACACACAGATAACATGATTTCATGATTGAACTTTCTGGATCCCTGGATTGCCTTGACTAATGATGCTGAAATTCTACACACTTATAGAACTTATCAAATAAAAATCTTGTGCAAAGTTTTAACTAATTTGGTCTATTGGTTTTTGAGTTATGATTGATCAAAGAAATCAGATTTCCAGCATAGGCCATTTTTGAAGTCTATTAAGGGATAGAGCGCTCTCGCGCCTCCCTTGATATATATATATAAGATATACTAGTTAACAGAAAGCTGTTTTGTCATTTCATAACTTATCAGTGTGGGTAGACATAGTGATCGCATCAACCCTAAAATGTTAACATCATGCCACTACCAACCGTGGAAGCTGGCAGTGTATGTCTTAGCATATGAGCTAACTATTGGGAGTGGAAGAAATTATAGCGTTTAAATTAATTAATTTTTTAACAAATTTTACGATACTGGTAACTGAGAGGATAATTATTTTATGAAACAGTATTGCATTACATTAGAAACTATCATTACCTCCAACAGAGTGTGTCAGCCATAGCGGAGCATATATACATAGAGATGTGTGTATATATATATATATATATATATATATATATATATATGATTATTTTTATTTACACAGACATGTACAAAATCTGCGACACTGGCATGTTGATGTTATCGATCAACAGCTATTATAAACTGAGATCTCATCAGGCAGAGTTAGAATCCGATCTTAACCGTAGGTCATATTTGGAAAGAACCAAGATTAAGATTGGATTCTAACTCTGCCTGATGAGTTCTCAGTTTATAATAACTGTTGATCGATAACATCGACATGCCAGTGTCGCAGATTTTGTACATGTCTGTGTAAATAAAAATATTCATATATAAAAGCTCTATTTGATATTGAGCACTTTTTATAAACCTGGTTGAAATTCTTTGGATTACTATCCTGTGGATGTTTTACCTGGATTATTATATATATATATATATATATATATATATATATATGAGAGAGAGAGATAGAGAGAGATACAGCGGTTGGACCAAATAGTGGAAACACCTTGTGAATTTTGCATCAATTTTAAAACACCTATGAAAATTGAAAATAATTACCAAATGTTGGTTTAAATTTTTTTATTATGGTTATTGACGTTCTTAATTAATTGGTTGAAATTGTTTTTTTTTATTTCAGATAGTGCATATTAGTAAGAAAAGTTTAAATGACAGATCTATCATATTTCTTAAGAGGGCAGATGCTACTGTAACGGAAGTGGCTGAGATGGTGGCCGTATCGAGAGGAAGTGTCTCTAAGGTGATGACAGCTTATGAAAAAGAAGGGAAAACATCCTCCTCCAAACAAAATTCATGAAGAAAGCTGAAGCTGTTTGAAAGAGATCGTAGAGCACTTGTAAAGATTGTGAAGAAAGAGCACAAACCCACGGCACCCAAAATTACAGCAGAGCTTAACAATCATCTGGATAATCTCGTTTCAACAAAAACTGTTTGCCGAGGGTTTCACAAGACTGGATTTCATGGGAGGGCTGTCATCAGAAAACCACTGCTTTCGAAAAACGTTTAGAAACGTCAAAAATTGGTCACCACAGAAATGGAAGAATGTTGTTTTCTCCGATGAATCATCCTTTACTCTATTCCCAACCTCTGTACTGTTAAACATGGAGGTGGATCGGCAATGATTTGGGGGGGTGGGGGGAATATATCTTGGAAATCCGCTGGTCCTACAGTTTCCCTGCATAGAAGAATCAATAGCCAAGATTATTTGAAAATTTTGAGTGACCAAAGTAAACCTATGGTCAGGAAACCGTTTCCAGACGGAAATGCCATCTTTTAGGATGATAATGCTCCCATTCACGGAAAAAGTTACAACTAAATGGTACAAAGAACATTCCAGTAAAGTAGAACATCTAATCTGGCCACCAAAATCCCCAAATTTAAATATTATTGAACATTTGTTGTGTATTTTAGAAAAACAAGTCAGAAGCCGATATCTCCCACCCTCATCATCGAAAGAACTAGAGATGATTTTAGCTGAAGTATGGTAAAAAAATTCCTCTAGAAACCTTTCAAGCATTGTATGGATTCATTCCACATCGCATTCAATCAATTATTGATGTAAAAGTATTAAAATCAATTGATTTAAAATTTAAAGGTGTTTCCATTATTTTGTCCAACTCCTGTATATATATATATATATGGATAATTATATTTTATGAATATAGATGCTCCCCTATATATCCGTAAAAAGATATTTGAATACATTCAATTGTCAATATCACAAAAACAACAAAATGACAACATTTAAATACAATATTTATCTTGTCTGCTACTAGTAACCTTTCGTGGCCCAGTGGTAAGAGCACTGAATTTCCATCACTCTCTAGATTCTGATGGGCCGTAATACAACGAAACATGTGTCAGTAGATTATTATTTTATATATATATATATATATATATATATATATTTACAAACGTTTTCGACTCTCATGAGTCCTCGTCAGCCACCTGATGAGGTTACAAAATTAAAACTGGTGAATTTATTGTAAAAGTCGATTAAGAACGTTTTAAAAACATTTTAATATACTCTCCCCACCTTTGTATCGAGCTTGGTTGATGGTGGGTTTATGTACTCGAATGATGGGGAGGCGAAGGTTACAATTTTAGACAGCGGGGATGGCAATGTTTTATGTTAATATATTTCGGAAGTCCTTTTTAGAAATGTCGTGTGCGATTACATGTTAGTAGATGGAGCTGTGAGCTGTGTTAGGTGGCGAGAGATATTTGTTTAAGTAATGAACTTTTGCAAGAAATTCCCCAGTTTTAATTTTGTAACTCATCACGTGCCTGACGAAAGCTTATGAGAGTTGAAAACGTTTGCAAATATGTCGAGTTCTTATTCACACTGGAGCACAACATTAGATCGTTGAAAAATTGAATCAGAAATAGAAACACAGAAACTTTCACTTTTGTTTAATCAAACATGTATCAAAGAAAAAGTGTTGCCCAAATATATTCAATTGTGAATTCCTTTCAAATAGATGTTTCGACACACCTTGTTTCTATGGAAGTAAAAACGAACTTACCCATCCTTAGAAAATATGGATAAAATTTCCCACTGTAACTGCAAGTTGGTGTGAAAACATTTGAAAATGCCAAAAATAAAGCAGCATAATGCCAAGTATTTGTCACTGACAATAAAAGAATAAAATTCTTTTTGGTTTGTTTTTTCTTTTGAAAATCATTAGAGTTTTGCAGATGTATTGAAATCAATTCCATTTCTATTCTTCAGTTGTCGTGGAATGTGAAAGGCAAGACTTACAACAATCTCATTTAATTAACTTTTAACCAAACTCATGTTTACGGAGGCCGGGAGGGGGCTACTTTATTTACATGAAAGTTAGTATCACTCTCATATGGAATTGAAAATACAATCAACTGAATGTTTTGCTTATGAATTTATATAACATACAAATATTAACTAAGTAAAAAATGAGCCAAGATTGGAATATATATTATATAAATAAATGTGTGTATGCATATATATATATATACATATATATACATATACATACATATATAAGTTCGGTACGTGCATATTTGTATATATTTGTATGCACAAAATTCATTCCTAAACTAATTAACCAATTATTATGAATTTAGGAACACAGCTGCTAGGCGTAAGAATAATAATTTTTTCCAAATTCAATCAATCCCTATTTTTTCAGTATTAATGATTATCAATCGTTTTTTTCTAGGTTTATTTGTGGCATCTAGAAATCATTGAGAGTAAAAGAGCTGCAGCCAAGAGAATGTATACAGAAATGACCAGAAAAGTCGCAGAAATTAGGAACTTGTGATTCCTGGAAAATCTATAATAGTGTGGTGAATAATGTGACATTTAACAATTCCTCCACTATCGAACTACCATAATGAAACTTGCACTGAAACTGAGAAGGCTGAACTGCTTGCTGAGCAGTTTGCCTTGAACTCCACCTTAGAACCCACAAACCACTCCCTCCCAAATTTCCCACTGTGGACAGAAACCACACTCAATGATATGATCATAACTACTTCCCATATCCGGGACATCATAAAAACCTAGACACCTCCAAGATGTGTGGGTCTGATCTTATCCCTGCTATAGTAATAAAGAAATGCTCTTCTGAGCTAGACCTTGTTCTCTCCAAACTATACAACAAATTCCTTGCCGAATATTGCTTCCCAGATAGCTAGAAAATTGCCTTTTTGGTACCAGTGTTCAAGAACTCTGGTGAAATAATTTGCTTGCTCAATTATCGCTACATCAGTCTCCTTCCTCCCTTTGCTAAGATCTTTGAATCATTAATCAATCTAGCGATAGTCCACCACCTTGTAAATGCTAAACTGTTTTCTGACCAACAGTATTAATTTAGGCAAGCCTGTTCTACTTCGGATATCCTAATTATCATCTCCAAATGACTATACCATGCACTGGACAAGGCAGGTGATGTTAGGGCGGTAGCCCTTGATATATCCAAAGCCTTTGACAAGGTCTGACATAAAGGTCTTCTCATGAAAATTAAATCTTACAGTATTACTGGACGAATGTTTGATATCATAAGATCCTTCTTAGCTAAAAGAAACCCCAGGTTGTCCTGGATGGCCATACACCCAAACAACATGACATTAATGTAGTTGTGCACCAGGGGTAGATCCTTGGACCTTTATTATTCCTGATAATAAAAAGGCGCACATATCCAACGCAATGTCTGATTGCTTAGAAAATGACCTCTGGTCCTTAGTTGAATGGGGACATAAATCAATGATAAAATTTAATGCTATTAAGACAAAGCTTCTCCTTTAACAATTATGAGAAACCTTTTCAACCACCGATTGCCATGGTTAATAGTACTCGACCTGAGACTTAATTCAAACTTCTCGGCCTAACATTCACTGGCAACATGAATTGGAACAAATACATAGAAGAAATTGCCAAGGCTGCTGCAAGGAAGGTGGGCTCCCTTTACCATGCTAGAAAACTTTGCACACCTGCCAATATCTTATATCCCTACAAAGTCATCATCCGCCCATGCATGGAGTATTGCCACATCTGTGCTGATGCACACACCACTAGTCTAAGAGCCTCTAACCTAATAGGTCCCTCACTATCTACCAAGTTCCAACCCCTGTCCTATCGACGCAATGTTGCATCCTTCTGGTTGTTTTACAAGTACTTCAATGAAATGTGCATTGGTACCTCCTCGATGTAAATTCCACCAACTAAACCGATAAGCAGCAAAAGCCCACCCCTTCACTATACAGGTCCCTAGATGCCAGAAATCTTTTTACTCTAATAGTTTTTTCCTTCGAACTGCTAGCCTTTGGAATTCCCTCCCTGCTCCATTGACTGTACTAACATGCAGAAATTTAAATATAATGTGAACAGAAATAATGCTAAACTCCCTACTTAGGATGCCCCTGTAGGTATGGTCGCTAATTCACAGTAGTCTCTTACGTCTCAGTGGTAATGTGCCTGTTTTGGACTGAAAAGAAAAGTAATGTAGATTTTGTTATAGTTTCACTTGATTGAGATAGTAGACTTTATTTCTAGTGTGTAGGTCGTCATCATTTTCGGTTTAACGTCCATTTTACATGCTGGCATGCGTTGGACAGCTTTTAGAAATTGACTTCCAAACTAACCTATCTCTGATCAGGTCTTTATTTATCGCTCTTTCTCTCAAGTTCATCCTTATCACTTCCTTTCATGTTTTCCCCAGTGGGTTGACCCTGCGACATCAATTGTTCTACATCTACTAACCCAGCAACTCTCATCCATTCTTTCAACGTTGCCATACCATCGAAGACTTCTGTTCTGCACGCATCTCCTGATACTGACCAGATTTAATCTTCCTCTGAGTTCATCAGATCTTTAAAACTTGCATTATATATCTATCGTATCATGCTCATATCATTTATCTCTATGCAACACTCAAACCTCACTGGCCAGGTTCCAATTCCATACATCATCACACTGTGTAGACATGCCTGATAGTCTCTTTTCTTAGTCGACAGTGGTAATGCTCTGCTGTTTAGTAATGGAAAAAGTTCCCTGAACTAACTCCATTCAATTCTTACTATCACCCTAGCATCTGCTCCACCTGGTGCTCTAATGATATCACCAAGTTAGCAAAATTTCTGAAGGATAATTCAGTATTAATTCATCAAGAATTTTTTTTAAATGTAACCCATACCTCTCAGATTTTCTTTAAACTTTTCACATTTTTTGGTATCATAAAAAATAGACAATTCTAAAAATTTGAGCTTGTAACTCAAAGCGGTTTCCAAAATATTACATTTTTAATATTTTAGGTATGTGAAAAAAGCCGCAAATTTGCGACATTAGAAAACTATATTTTTTGTGCATAAAATGAATTCTAGACCAGCTAGTACGTTACGGATTTTGCACAAGGAATCTAAAAAAAAAATCACACTTAAAACCTCTAAAAATCAACTGTTTTTGATTTATGATACATGTTTACCTAAATTTGTGTGTGGGACTATCAAGCCTTAAAACAGTATGTGCGACTATTGGGAAATAAAAATGTTCTTTTTCTATGTGTTCTACACAGTTTAAACTTCCTCTCATACAAAGTCTTATTCTTTTTCCATTAGGTCACAATTTAATTTGAAAAACGGACATTTTTTCGTGTTGAGACATGTGACGACCATACGATATTGCTTTTTCCACTGGAAGATAAATACACCCGAACACAAATTTATCACAAACTTCATTGAAATGCTGCAAAACGAAGTTTGTAGAGACCACTCAACAACCAAATTCTGGACTATCGTGCAGTGCTGGAAGTATGCCACGAAGAAATTAAATTAATTATTTTCTTTGGAATCGACAAATAAGACATACTTGAGGTGGGAAAAAAGATGGAAAAGAGGTTTGAAGAAGGTAAGACGGTACCCAGTACAAGAAGCAGTCATCAGTTCATTCCCCGATCAGCATCACAAATTAGCCACACACAGTTTAGTGAGGATGATTCGTTTGTGGACATCGATGACTTCAAAAATTAAACTCGAGTTGATATTGGCGACATTGCACCATCGTCTACATCTCTTGCATGTACATTCATAGCAGTGGGTCAGTTAAGTGAACAAAGTTGATCGGGAGCAAGATGATGTAGATGTTCAATCCATGCACTTGCATGAACCATGATCAACATTCAACTAGCTAGAAGATGGTGATAGCTGCTATGTCCTTATAACATAATGTGTTATACAGGCACATACTACAACCACTGGACGAACTTAGAGAATCTGTGGTGAAGATTATGATAAAACGATTCCTGTGTTTGCAAAGTTTTATTCGTGTTTGCAAAGTTTTATTTGGTGTTTTCAAAACATGCTATGATGTACCTTATAAAACATGCTATGATGTACGTTATAAATAACTTCTAATTTTCTGTCTATGCATTAAATTAACTATAGCAATATGGAAAATGCATTTTGTGATAAATTTTAGTTTGGGTTTATTTATCTCGAGTGGAAAATACAAGACCATATGGTCATATTGCGTCTCAATGCAATAAAAAAAAATGCCCATTTTGTAAGTTAAATTGTGAGCTAATGGAGAAGGAACAAGACTTTTTGTATGAGAGAAAGTTGAAACTGTGTAGAACACATAGAAAAAGAAATTTTTTTATTTGCCAATAGTGCTGCATACTGTTTTGAGGCTTGGTAATCACACACCCAAAAATAGGCAAACATGTAGAAAAAGAAAAATTTTATTTGCCAATAGTGCCACATACTGTTTTGAGGCTTGGTAATCACACACCCAAAAATAGGCAAACATGTAGAAAAAGAAAATTGTTATTTACCAATAGTGCTTCATACTGTTTTGAGGCTTGGTAATCACACACCCAAAAATAGGCAAACATGTAGAAAAAGAAAATTGTTATTTGCCAATAGTGCTGCATACTGTTTTGAGGCTTGGTAATCACACACCCAAAAATAGGCAAACATGTAGAAAAAGAAAATTGTTATTTGCCAATAGTGCTTCATACTGTTTTGAGGCTTGGTAATCACACACCCAAAAATAGGCAAACATGTAGAAAAAGAAAATTGTTATTTGCCAATAGTGCCACATACTGTTTTGAGGCTTGGTAATCACACACCCAAAAAATAGGCAAACATGTAGAAAAAGAAAATTGTTATTTACCAATAGTGCTTCATACTGTTTTGAGGCTTGGTAATCACACACCCAAAAATAGGCAAACATGTAGAAAAAGAAAATTGTTATTTGCCAATAGTGCTTCATACTGTTTTGAGGCTTGGTAATCACACACCCAAAAATAGGCAAACATGTAGAAAAAGAAAATTGTTATTTGCCAATAGTGCTGCATACTGTTTTGAGGCTTGGTAATCACACACCCAAAAATAGGCAAACATGTAGAAAAAGAAAATTGTTATTTGCCAATAGTGCTGCATACTGTTTTGAGGCTTGGTAATCACACACCCAAAAATAGGCAAACATGTAGAAAAAGAAAATTGTTATTTGCCAATAGTGCCACATACTGTTTTGAGGCTTGGTAATCACACACCCAAAAAATAGGCAAACATGTAGAAAAAGAAAATTGTTATTTGCCAATAGTGCCACATACTGTTTTGAGGCTTGGTAATCACACACCCAAAAATAGGCAAACATGTAGAAAAAGAAAATTGTTATTTGCCAATAGTGCCACATACTGTTTTGAGGCTTGGTAATCACACACCCAAAAATAGGCAAACATGTAGAAAAAGAAAATTGTTATTTGCCAATAGTGCCACATACTGTTTTGAGGCTTGGTAATCACACACCCAAAAATAGGCAAACATGTACAATAACTCAAAAACAGTTGATTTTTAGGTTTTACGCGTGATTTTTTGGTTCCTTGTCCAAAAATCCTTTTCTGTACCAACTTTTAACGTTGTAGCTGGTCTAGAATTCATTTCATGCACAAAAAATGTAATTTTCTAATGTCACGATTTTGCGGCCTTTCACAACATACCTGAAATCTTAGAAATGCAATATTTTGGAAACCGCTTGGAGTTACAAGCTCTAACTTTCAGAAGTGAATAGATTTTATGATGTCAACAACTGGGGAAAGTTTGAAGAAAATCTGAGAGGTATGGGTGACATGGTCTGTATAATTAGACATGAAATTACCCTGAACATCCTCAATATCTTTGCCATACATATGTTTTCTCCATATCCGAATTTGCATTCATCTCTATTGTCTTACACTTCTTGCACACAAACTGGTTGTCATCTCTCAACCTACTAGTAATTCCACTGCACCTCTTGTGTACCCAATGCCTGCATGCACTACAGAAAATTGAGTTGCACTCGACTTCCTTACCACAAACTGAGCATAGGAATCTTCCTTTTTCGGGGAGATTTCCAACACTACAACCACTGATCAACCCTTTTGTTTTGGTGACATTCACTCTCAGACCTTTACTTTCCGTAGTATTCTTGCATGTTTTTAACTTAACAAGTAAACTTTTCATGGTTTCACAGGCAAGTACTAAATCATCAGCATACAGCATCTCTTCCGGACAACCATACTGAACTCCGTGGACAATGCTTGTAAGACACAAATGAAAAGCAACGGACTTGGTACAAAACTCTGATGGACTCTTACTTTAACATTGAAGCTTTCACTAAATGTGCTGTTTATTCTAACACGACTTTGAGCAGAGGTGAACACATCATGTTTAGCTTTTAAATTATTAAAAATTATTCATCTTTCTATTAATAATGTACAATAAAGGGTTTAGTTATTTTGTTTAACAGCATATCAACCATTACGATCATTTAAGGCTCGGGAGCATTTTTATAAACAAAAGTTTGACTTTTCTAAACGAATTGTTAAAAGAACAGTAGTTTTAGTTTTTAACCCATGAATGGGCAGAAAGAGGAGATTCATGCTTTTTCCTAAGTTTTATTAGTTATGTTTAATATATTTGATACCCAATAAACGCATGGTAAATTTCCGAGTTTACAATAATTGCTCTTGTAATATTATTGAGCACATTTGGATGTATGAATAACAAAATTTACCACAAACTACCAAATTTGGTAATATCCTTAATAAATATGGACATAAGTGTATCAATAAAACACTCAACGTTTCTTACACATCTGTGTATCTAATGGATATGGAGTACTTGTGCGCAAGGTTTGCTGTCTTGATTCGGCTCAGTTTTAATTTTAAGATCTTGATTTTCATGTTATATACATATATATATATATATATATATATATTAGCAGGGCAACCTGGCGTCATCGGGATCCCAATTTCTGTCAATTAAGTAGATTACAGAAAAAAAAAGTAAAAGTCAACTTAAATTATCTGCTTAATATATTAATTTGAAATGTCTAAATTCATCTTGGGACAAAATCAGAATAAAAATAATTATGCCCCAAGTGAGGTTCGAACATTCCCCCTCTGTCTCTAAGTACAGTGCACTAGCTAATCAACCCACAGGTTTAAGTATTAAAATGGTGACACTATTAAATACATAAACAAGACTGTCTCCCATCTCTCTTTTCTTTCTTTAGAGTTGAATGTAGGTCAACTGCTTATCAAAAAGGAAAGAGAAGGGAGAGTAATAGCCAATGAAACGTTGAATAATTGTTATTAAATGTGTACTCAGTCTTTGGGGGGGGGGGCACTGTTAGGCCCATATTGAAATCTATTACAAATAATACTTTTGTTTTTAATAACACGGACCAATATTTGGCATAAATGACTGACGAAACAGATTTAATTATTTAGCTTGTAGTAAAAAAGCTATTAATGACAAACGTATGTGGAAAATCTGGTTCTATTTCATATATGAGAAGATATATACACAAAGAAGAAAAATACATTCTAGTTGTATATGGTAAATCGCAAGAGAATTTCAGTGTTTATATTCAATGGATAAAATATCTATAAAGCTTTCATAAAATGTTTTGTTGTACACAAAACTTAGATGGACATTAAATATGAGGAATGCATCTTTACAAGCTGACAGCTTAACAAACAACTTATAAGAAATAAAGTACAAGCATTAAAAATATAGAAACACAATACAAATTGTTATACAATAAATGTGTATGCGTTCATGTATGTATATACACATACAATAAATGTGTATGGGTTCATGTATGTATATACACATACAATACATGTGTATGGGTTCATGCATGTATACACATAAAATAATGTGTAGACATATGCGTAAACACACATACAATAAAGATCATAGAGTAAACTATTCGAATGTTATCTAAGAATATTTAGTCCATGCACACACAAATGCATCCTGTTAAATTAAAGAGACGGTTAGACTCTTAAAAAGATCTCTCGGTTGGAATCTCTGAAATAGTGGGTGAATGTCTGGCATCCGGTAGGATGCTCCAATCCCAGCAAAAACAAAATAAAAAGAATGGAAAAAATAAAAAGACTGAAGTTATAGTGCATTTAAATCTCACTAGGTGTATTTACCTGGTGTTGCCAGGGAGTAAAAGAAAAAGATGATTGACTTGTTTACGAAGAAACGCCAATTGATTTTGGTGATTTGAATTTCGTAATCAAAGTATTTCGTGTAATAAGATTTTTGAAAAGTTTTTTCTCGCTAATCGATTTAGTAAACACATCATAATTTGCAACACTTTAAGTCGCATAATGTAATTAATATATTTATTTTGAAGAACACAAGGGAGAGAACTCAATATAACGGAATATGATGACTTCTCTTTAATTTGTTAGATTGAATAAAAGGAAATGTCTCCACACTAATAGTTTTCTTAACTGGAATAAGTATTTTCAGAAAAAAACTAAACTAAACTAAAACATATTCATGTCATTATTGACACAAATATATTTTATTTCAATTCGGTTTTAGAAGAAAAAGACAAAAAAAATAAGCTAGTTCAGAACGAAGAATCAGTATGTCAGATGGATTGCTATTTGGGTCTGACTGAAAATTTAAAAAGATAACTTTATTGTGCATCTTTTTTTTTTTTTTTTTTTTTTTTTTAATTTACTCATTTGAACTTTTCATAATGAAAAAGAAATGATACATACACATATATACAATTACTTACACTGTCACAATATATAATAGGACTATAGAAATCCAATTCTCTTAAATATTTCATCAGATAGACCCCAGCAAATGTCGTTGTAAATTCATTCTTTTACCATTATTTTGCAATTCATCTAGTTTACATTAGAACTATTTTTAACCCGATGAAGCAATTTGTTCTAAAAATATAATCATCTGTTATTTGTGGGAGACATATTTTATTTTTATTTATGTTTTGTAAGTCTTACTTGCAAAAATATTTCCACTGCTAGAAGAGATAAAAACTAAGTATGTTCCATATTTGGAAATACCATTATTTGGAAGGTTTCAATTAAGTTATTAAGGTTAAAAGCTACTCGATGATAAAGGTGAAGGAAATGGATAGATTGTCAGTTGAATGATGAATAATATTATGAGAGGATTGAAGGAACAAAATTTGATTAATTATGAGGACGGTTCATAACATTTTTTCACATTGGATTTGAAGACGACTATGTTGTAGCCTGCAGGGTAGCAGTCCTATGAAAATGTGATCCACAGATAGGAAGTTCTTTGAAAGACTGTTTATGGAAATTCCGTTTGATGATAGGCACATGGAAGAAGAAAGGATAGCTCTTTGCAGTTGTGGTAGGAAACCGAGTTCTTGCTGTGAATGTCTTACTTTTTATCAAAGGAGGTTATCATGGAATCTGTGTTCTCGTTTATCAGATAAAAAGGAAGTACGGCATTTTACCTTATTTTATTTATAACTTTAAAATTATAGAAATAAAAAAAATATGAAATATTAATAAAGAGGTTCAGGGCTTGGAGCAAGAGCATAAAAAGGTCTTCATTAATTCCTGGAAAATGCAATTAATGTAATTTTATTCACAACTCCACTCAATCAATGCTGAGTACATTCTTGTGCCCTACCCCCAAAATCTAGCATAATAAAGTATAAAAAAATAATATAAAAGGTAATATAGTGTCCCTAACGTTACTACTTGCCTCCCTACGAGGGAAGAGTTAGACACAAGGTCGGTTTTGATGTGGAGAAAATCCAGCTCCTAAAAAAGGGGCACTCTGGATCGGAACAAAAGTAAAAATTGCCTCCGTCTAGAAAGACCCTTTTTTCACTGATCAAGAGCAGAAAAGATGGTGTTATGGGCTGGCCATAGGGGTTTTCATTCAATCCTGGGCACCGTCTGGTCTTACTGATAGTATATTAAATGTTTGTTTTGTATTTTAGGAAAAGCACTCAATATTTTTTAAATTTATTTTCTAATAGAGCAAAGTGATAAATTAGAACAAGTTATTTATTGTGTGTACAGACAACTAATTTAGTCGTAATTTATAATATATATTTTTTCTTTCTTAATTTTCTATATATATATATATATATATATATACACACACATATATATATATATATATTATTCAATGAACACTTAACATTAGTACCTTTCGTTTCACATTGATGGAGGATCAAACTAAGATATAGTGTCCATTGAATAAAAATATATATGCTCTGGCACAAGTAATTGAGCACTATTGTTATTTCTCCTATAACACTGAATTACACACACATATACATATATATAGTCTAAAGAAGCTCTGAGTCATTAAAAAAATGTAAAATGCAGTTTAAATCCCCAGACAAACTAACTAAATCCAAGATATTGCAGATTTAACATACATTCGTTGGAAAATTAATAAATGAAAAAATATAAGTAAAAAAAAAAAAAAAAAAAAAAAGGGGGGGGGGTTAATTATTTAAGAGTGAAACAATATATATATATATGAAGATAGGGATAAAATGATTTGACGTAATGGAAAATGAAAAAAGGAAAGTCAAAAACTATATTATTTATGTATTTATCAACGTTTCGTCTTTATTGTGAGCCTTCCTATACATTATATATATGTGTGTGTGTGTGTATATATATATATATATATATATATATATATATATATATAGTACTCAGTATGTTAGTAAAATGTAGATATATGAATACTCTCAAAATATAAGAGGCACAATATATGTGAACGCCGTGGTATAGTGACGTAATATATATCTATATATATAGTGGGTGCACTGTACATGTTTAAGATTAATACATTTATCAATATAAGAATCAAGAGAGATCAATGAATGTGTGTGAGGGTATGAGTAAACACTAGTAGTGCAGATTGCCTAGTAGTGGTACCACTAGTATTAGTCACACAAAACAAGTATAGAACAACAAGCAGACTTTTCATGACTGACCATTTCCACTAAACCAATAACCTTGAGTTAGCTCGCAAGGTCATTTGATATATTTAAGTACATTTCGGTTTGAAATACAAAATCTACAGCAGATTTTTCACATTCTTTTAAGAGGAAAATTATGGGAGTGCTTTTAGAGAAATTTTAAGAAACGATTCATGTTCTTGAATAATTTCATAAATAATACAAATACTGGTTTTACAAAAGCACGATTTTGTATTTTCTATATAATTCTAAAAAGTCAAACTTTTATAAAATTAAGTTGAATGAATGTTGAATTATAGGCATGTTGAGGAGAGTGACTTGACTAGACAAAGCTTGGCTCAATCAAAATAAATTAAATTATAAAAATCATATACTCTTTACATTTGATTTTATTATATTAAAACTATAAAACAAAATTGTGTGTGTGTGTGTTTCTCGCTCTATGTAACTTTGATAAATAATTATTTATTTTTTTGTTACTATTAATCGAATATTTATAGGAATCAAAATAAGGGAAAACTAAAACGAATTAAAAAAAATCCAACTCTTGTTTAAAAAAAATACATAAACATGACTATGTTTTGAATTATTTTAAGCTCTCTACCCGGGCAACGCCGACTAAATACAGTTAGTTATGTGATTAATTTTGTTAGTGTTTTTTTTCTTCTTCACAACACATTTATAACTAACAATAACATTATATATATATATATATATATATATACTCATTTCCTGAAGAAAATATAGTTAATTAAAAACTAAATATATATTTTTTAATTTGTCATATACATTCACTGAAAATTGAATAATTATAAAAAAAATAATACAAAAATATAATTTGTTAATTTGAATTGATTTTAATCGTGACGATCTTTTGTAGTAAGATTTTGTCCTGCAACCGAATTATGAAAATGATTTAAAAAACTAAAAGGAGGGGGGTACAAAATAAAATAAAAAAAGATAAATAAAATGGTTCCATGTCCTTCCACTAGAAAATTATTAACTTTAGTTATCATCCTTAGATTTGTTTGTAAAGATGGTGAGTTTTCATTTCGACATTTCACATGTCGGATGGAACTTGCTATAAATTAATAGTTTTAATTTAAGTTTTTTTTTACTAAAAACATAAGTTGTTTGCGAATAATGCCAAAACTATGCCAAAACCTATTTCAATAATTTTTGTGATTGAAATAGGATTTAAACAGAATATATCCCCTATTTCGTCTATATTTTGGATAAAATGGTGTGTTTTAAAATGTATTTCTAATCCTGAAATAAAATTATTTTTATTATTTTTTTTTAATTTTGGGAATCTTATTTTAATGCAATAGTGTAATCGCTGGCTGCCATGTTATTTTATATCATACATCAAAAATATTTTACTTAAAAAAAAAAAATTATTACACACAAAACAGACTTTTAATACGTTTTTTTGTGTAAAAAGTAAGTTTAAACAGAATTTAAACGAATTTAAAAGCAATAATGAAGTTAAAATATACTGAAAATGGTCAGTAAAATTGTGGCCATTGAGAAATATTTGGTATAAAATTCCAGCGATTTTCAAGAATAGTTAACAGAAAAAAAAAGGGTGAAAAAAAACCCAAATAGGCAACAAATAAATGTTACTAAAGGCATCAAAAGTTACTTTTCTACCTATCTGTATTAGTTTTGTGTTTTAAAGTATTTTAATGTGTTTTTATTGCATTTTAATATTCTGATAAATGTACAATGGATTTTACCGTAGTTTTCAAAATGGCAGACGACAGTTTCCAAAATTTCCCAGAACTTCTTTTTCTGTAAACTCGACTTATAAGAAATAGTCAACAAATACCAAACGCCTTAAAATTTACTTTTCTATTTAATTGAAAGGAGAAAAGTACAAAAACAAATCATCAAACTTTGGAAACAGTCGCCGAACGACTTTCAGTCATCTTTTTTATTCATTCTAACCTAACATATTTGACCAAACTTTTTTATTGAAATAAAAAAAAACGCTTAAAAATAATTTAAAATTAGAACAATACACAGGTAAGTAGAAAAGTAACTTTTATTGGCTTTGGTAACATTTATTTGTTGACTATTTGTTTATTTCACCCTTTTTTGTGTTAAATATTCTTAGAAAATCGCCAAAATTTAAAATTTATTTTTTAAAAAGCAAAGTACAATATTTTATGACGATAATGAGGATCAGGTCAAATATATGAAATTAATTCAAATTAAATTTAAAATACGAAATTAATCTGGCTTATTTCACATAAACTCTAAAAAGGTTATTTTTTACTTATTTA
Source organism: Sepiola atlantica (assembly GCA_963556195.1). Lineage (NCBI taxonomy): Eukaryota > Metazoa > Mollusca > Cephalopoda > Sepiida > Sepiolidae > Sepiola > Sepiola atlantica. Next base: position 58,665,984 of record OY744519.1, read on the forward strand.
TAAAACATAATTAAAGGTATACACAGTTTATTCATTTTTCTTTCATTCAGAATAAAATCAATAATTCGACATTTATATATGTTGACAAGAGTAAGAAAAAATATTGAGAAATTTTCAATCTTCAGATGAAGTTCCTTTAAAAGATAACGGTGAATTTTAAATAAATAAAAAAATATTTCACAGTGAATTTCATCTTTTAAATCAAACTAAGATTCTATACAACTATTATTCACAAATAAAGAAAAGTATTATTTTTGGCCGGTTTTCACACACATCTTCCATAAAATATAAATAAATAGTTAGGTTATAATAATTGATCAATATTTTGTTTAAAACGAATGTTCATACATGTATTCACTTTTTTGTTGTTTGAAATATTTTCATACAAGAATTTAAAAAGTGTTTTCTTTCAAAATAGGCTAAAAATGATGAAATCTAGGTATATCTAAAAAGAAATAACCAAATATTTAATATAAGTTAGATTTGCAATTTTGATTTTTTAGTTGCAAGAAATAACAGTTAATTGATACAAAGGTGACGCGGTTAAAAAATAGTTTTTCTTTAATTTAAGAGCACAAAAGAGTCATAATATTTGACTTCCATCTTTAATTCTACCTACCAGAAATTATTTTCGAATTGACAGTTTAAAGATTTCAAAATCACGTTCGCATTTAGCAAGTTCACAGAAAAATCACTATGACAACCATAACATTTACTATTACTAGAATTAAGGGGCCTTACGGTCCCAAATGTTAGTATATATTAAATATTAAATTATTTTTAACATCAATACATAGTTTTGGAATATTAAAATCATTTTCAATGCTATTGATAATGTTTACCCATTCATTTATTTAGTTTTTATTATCTTTTATGTTTGAATTCATGTTTTGAAACATGACATAAATCATAAATTTATCATGCCAAGCCTAAACTATAATTATTTTGTTATGGTAATGCCGTAAGCTCTATTTATAAGAAAGTTCAAATAGTTCAGTTGGTAGAATGTTAAACTGAATATCTTAAGGTTTCAATCTTTATTTATTGGGAATTTATGATTTACTAGTAATCCAATATCTTCCATTTCTAAAAGTAGTTAAGATCTCTATTTCGGAATGAGACAAATTCCTCAATGTATTTATTATGTAAAAAAAATCATGACTGACAGACGGACAAAATCTCTATTTATATAAGGTTATTTTGTCAATATAAATCTCAAAATTATCGATTGTAATCAGAAAAATTAAATACATTTTGTACTATTTTGTTTTAAAACTCAGTTAAGATTAACCTTTTTAGAGTTTACATAAAATAAGCAATAATTAAATCCATATTTTAATTTAAGTTTTTATTTATTTCATACATTGGCCACAACGACACTGTCATTCCTTGTAAAAGTTGTTGGTTTGATAGATAGATATCGAGTTATAGATATAAATCTATAAACGTGCTGGTCAATATATGAAATCATAAAACTAAAATGTAAAATGAATCTAGCTTTATATATATGTATAAAGTAGTATGAAAATATACTTATGTCAAACAAGCTACACAAATGTGTTTCACCCCCAGAGGTTAGTTATTCAGACTAACAGTAGTAAGCTTGTTGAACTCATTCTTACAGTGAAGTACAAACGTTTCTATGTAGCTTGCTTGACATAAGTATATTTTTATACTGTTATCTTTGCTGTACTCATGTAATGAGCACTATTGAAGTAAATAATGAAACAAAAATATTTTGTAAGTATATAATGAAATAACAGTAATATATATATATATATATATATATATATATATTTGTTATGGTAATGTTTTAAAAAAGATTATTGGGGTGGAGAGCTAACACAATGTTATTCTGACTTGTTTAGGAATGAATCGAAATGCATTATGGTGGAATTTAATTTCGTAATGTAATTATGTTTTTAAATAAGATTTCAAAAAGTAGTTTTTTAAATAAAACTAAAAAAGTGTGGGTGAGGCCGACTGACTTGCTTGGCCACGTGTTGACTGGATCGCAACTTGTTAAAAATCAAGTCAGTTACTCAGTAGAAAATTGATCAAAGTGTAGTATCTGTTCCGATGGATACTGCACCCCATAGACTGGTATTGTCTTGGCCTTCGGGTCTTGATTTACGCCTGTCTATGGGCCTGTCCTGTGCAGTTCTAGGAGGTCCACCCTCCCAGGCTTTGCCTCCCCTCTTTGGGGAGGAGTAAGTTTATTGCTTACTGTCTGAGGCGCCCCTACCGGGGAATGCCGACGGGGCTGCCCAGGCAATTTTTAATGGCCAGAGTGCTCATCTCTCGGGCGCTGGCTTTTCAAACCCCATTTTCCCGACCCGACCTTGGGTCACATCTTACTTGTGGGAGTAAGATAAAAACTGGCCTTGTGCCTAACTCCTGGAGAGGAGTAAATCAATACTTAGTAGAAAATTGCACGGAAAGGACTGGAAAGACTGTTTTCACAAAAAATGTTTAGCTTACATCTGCGATATAATAAATATTTGTAGATAAAACTATGTGTTATATTAAAATGAAAACAATCACTGAATTAGAAAATAAAAACAAATAGTTAATAAATGAGATGTTCTTTTGCATAGCAACATGCAAATTAATTAACCATACAATTTTGATTGCATACACATAATATTATTTACTCCTCTCCAGGAGTTAAGCACAAGGCCAGTTTTATCCTACTCCCACAAGTAAGATGTGACCCAAGGTCGGGTCGGAAAGTGGGGGTTGAAAAGCCAGCGCCCGAGAGGTGAGCATTCTGACCATCAAAAATTGCCTGGGCAGCCCCGTCGGCATTCTCCGGTAGGGGCGCCTCAAGCAGTAAGCAATTAACTTACTCCTCCCCAAAGAGGGGAGGCAAAGCCTGGGAGGGTGGACCTCCTAGAACTGCACAGGACAGACCCATAGACCGGCATAAATCAAGCCCCGAAGGCCAAGACAATACCAGTCTATGGGGTGTAGTATCCATCGGAACAGATACTACACTTTGATCTTAGCCAAAAGGCCAAGTGTTCTTTTTTTATGGAAATCGCTTCAGACAAGGCATGAGCCACTTCATCTAACGAGCTAAAAATATACCACTTCAAGGTCACAAACTAGCCAACGATAAGTGTTATATATACATAGATTCCGACGGAGAAAACAGTTCCACCCCCCCCCACCACCACTTGGCCAGAAACATCGTTCATATGTGAGGACTAAAGGATAAAATAAGGGAAGCGAGAGTTATGAGCCTGTCGAAAGTAAACACACTCCTTAAATTGTGTGAATTTGAATATGCCTTTTTTAATCTCATTTAGAGTGAGAACTAACCCAATATATATATATATATATATATATATATATATATATATATATATATATATATATTAATTATATCATATATAAACAAACAAAAATAAAAAAAAGGTAAGCTTGACTAATGGTCGAAACAGGGAAACAAAAGCGTAAATTGAAACAGTCGACAATTGTTTTAGGATAAAAATAATTTTTCGGTTTTACAAAAACAAAACGAGATTTAATTTCATTCTTGTTTGAAGACGAAAAAAATGGTCGAAAAATCTAATCAAATTTTAATTGTCTTTTTGTATGTGAAAAGCATTTTTGGGTCTCAACATGATTAAATCCTTTACACATGGAAAATAAATTACGACGTTTTTATGAGGAAAGAACATCACAAAACAGCAGAATTATTTGAATAGAGGATATTTTGGCAAGATTTTATTTCTCAAGTGGAAACTTTTGGGCCAATACATGAAAGAAGTAAAAATAAAATTCAAATTAAATTCAAAATATAAGATTTAACTTATTTTACGTAAACTCTAAAGATGTTCCGTTTTACTTATTTTGAGTGCATAATTAGAAAAAATGCATCCATTTTCTTTTTTTAGAGTAAAAAAAAAATAAATAGTTTCAATATTTTATTAATAAATTCACATGAATTGAAAAAGGATTTGAAAGAAATGACAATTATTTCATAGTGGATTTTATCATTTCATTCGCTGGCAAAAACGTCTGCTGACCAAATTATTTTTATGCCTAGAATTCTTTATTTTCATTCTACAAACAATTGATTGATTTTTTGGTACCTTGATAGAATCGTGGCAGAAAAAAAGAAATACTGCTTTTCTTTGGTTTGGGATAAAAGAAAAGATTGATATCAAGATTGACATTAGCTGAAATGACTTTTTAATTGACAGTTTAAAGGTTTCAAAATCACATTCGAATATCGAAGGTAGATTACTAAATGGTCACCACAAAAGTAAGTTCGAAACCTTAAAGCTGTCAGTTCAAAAGCAACACCATTGTTTTCCATTCGGCTATTTTGTCAAATGTCAAGAAATTCATCATTTTGTATAGAATTTAGTATATGTAAAGGAAATGTTAGGATATTTATTTTAGGAACTTGGTTTGATATGTTTGAATATATTAACGTTTACCCTATCTATATATTAATACGATAATTTAATCTAAAGCATTTACAAAGTAAGGTTTAGTCGTCGAAATATTACCTTCACTAGAAATATTGTATATAAAGAAGTTTTGTAAATTGTTTCATGTATTGTTCAGTTTTTAAAATAAACATACAAGTCAAATTGTATCATATTTTATTCAAACATGTACAGGTTAGGAACAAGATAATTAGTATTGAAAACATCATTTCGTGTAATTTACACGGGTCCCACTAGTTAATAAATTAAAGCTCTAATTGATATAAACTATTAATTAGTGAGCTTATATTAACTTCAGTAGTGACAACTCATAGTTAAGAAATTATAGCTATGTGTTTTATATATATATATATATTATATATAATACATAAATATTTTTATTCACTAAATGCTTCTTGTTTTGAACAACTGAAGATATTGATTTGCTTCCACTTGCAGGTCTAATTATTTTTTATTGACTTATCATATTTTTGCTCTATCCAGTATATTGAGCTTTCCTCACCTCACAATAGGTTCAATTCTCTAAAAGTTTACCTTTTAGCTACAAATTTTCAGTTTAGTTTAGCAGTTCGAATGATTCCTAATATATATATATATATATATATATATATATATACAGGGTGGGCCAAAATAAGGGTCCTATCTTTAAATTCGAATAAGTTGAATTTGAATAACTTCCACAAAATAAAAGTTAAACTCACCAAACTTTATGTGTGTGTAGACTGACCCTTCCGAGATTTTTTGAAATAAACAAAACAAATTTTAGCCGAAAAAGACTTCTTAAAACTTACAAAAACTAAAGTATTGTTTTTTACACGGTTTTGAGTTTTTTATGCAAAAATAATGTTTTCTAAATGAGGGTACGTTCCTTAGGGCTAATACGGCTCATGCTTGCTTCGGAAGGGGTCCTTTACTTATTCTAAAAAAAATTTTTTTTTAAATCAATAAATAAAAAAGTTATGAATTTTTAAAAATAGGAACCTGATTTTTGCCCACCCTGTATATAACTATGGCATATTTTGAATCAGCGGATTCTTGCAGCTGTTTTAGCCTAGTTGTAAATGATTAAAACACTTTTTTTTAATTACAAAGGAAAAACCTGTTACTTTTTAGTTAGAACGTACATGAAACAAGTTCTGTCATGCACGTCGTCACTACAATGCATTCTTTGTTTGAGACCATGGATGAAAGTTGTCGGCTAATTAGTGGGATTCCAACCGTTATATTGATTGATCCATCTGAAATTGTCATCAAATTGCACCTTGTTGTCATCAAAATGGATGACATTGGCATTTCTCTACCTTTTCGTTTATGATGAGCAATAATAATAATTGATTTATTCAATTAGGTCAATATTTTTCATTTAATTCCCTACTGAATCATTCGAATTAATAATTTATTCAAAATTTGTTTCTTTACTGATATTTTATTATACTGGGGAAACTAGGTATCCTAGCCTGCTTATATATACATATATATACATATATATATGTGTGTGTGTGTGTGTGTAATAAAATTAATAACAAAATATATGTCAACGAAAAATACGTCTACTAAAGTTTAGGGCGACTAAAAATACAAAAGCTACAAACAGAACGCTAGCATCACCAATAAAACCAATTACACAAATGCATTAAATATTTAGGTGATAACAATCGTACATATTTCTGGCGTCATGGTTCGGAAGTAAAACTCCAGACTATGGACATTGATATCGAAGGTTCGATCCTTGCCCAAGTTAGCCATGCTGATAACGGCTGATAGCCAGAAACACGTGTCCATGGACTACTTTTATGTACGTATAAAAATTAATAAAAATATACATATCAACGAAAAATATGTCCTATAAAGTTAAGGGCGACTAAAAATGCAATCTTCTGCATTGCTCTTTATCACTTAGGAAAGGAAATACATAGAAAGCTACAAACAGAACGCTATTATCACCAATAACACCAATTTATATATATATATATATATATATATATATAAATTCCCGAAACAGTTTTTCATGGTAAACAACTGATGATCCCTTAAAATAGTGTTAGAAACTAACTAATATAATAACTGTAAAAAATAAATTGACTTACATGAGTGATTTTCCACTGGAAGACTTGAGACTATAAGTTTTTTTTTTGTTTTTTTTTATATAATTTTTATTTTTATATAGTTTTAATGGTTGAGAAACTTCCGAGACTATATATATATGTAAAGTTGTTTTTAGAAACAAACAAAAACTGACTGTGCTCTATTGTCTTGTTTAATTAATGGTTTCTTTTAACAATAGTTTGCTTGTAACATGTTTGTTCCAAATTTGTTAAAAAAACATCTTTACTCATACAATAATTGTATGAATAACAAAGTTTTTTTTAATAATTTAATGTTTCGAATTTAAATTAAATTATTATATTTTGAGTTCTTGTAAAACACACACTATTGGGCTATTTACCCAACCTTTGTGTGAATTTAAAGAATATATATATGCATACTACATTATATATAGTGTTTTTTGGCTAAAAATGATAAACGATGAATTTCTTCACATTTGACAGATAAATATAGCCTCATGGAAGATAGAAATATGTAAATCATAGCTATTATCATAATTTTTTATTGTAATATTTCGGACGATCTTCTGCTCTTTATTTAAACTATATTAATGATTGAATGTGAAAGCCGGACATTCTCAACTCTGTATAACGCTCATTTTAAATGATAATAAAGGCATAAATAGATTTATTCTATATCTATATGAGTGTATAGAAACAACGTAACAATCTATGGCAGTTTTTTTGGGGGGGGTAATAATTTATTTTAACTGCAAGAAGCAACAGCTTCTTCAGAACATTTACCTTACACTCTCATCAATATGGCTTTGTACCAAAAGGTGAGCCCTAATAATATAATCACCTTTAAAATAAGTCAAATGTTTAGGAGTTAAACAATAACTAAAAAAAATGTTTTCTACTCTCGATGATTTTAAATAGATGAAAATGAAAAAGAAAAATTGTCTTAAAAATTAATTATAATTGATAATTACTGTACATGAAGAAAGAAAAGGTAGACCGTGGATTTGAGACCATTTTTACTATTGTGTAGGTTTTAGCGTCCCAAACCAAGCTTTCACTTTGGTACCGTTCTCCTACCATAGCACCAAAATATCATTATACTGAATGTAAATTAATTAACGTTTGCTTTCCTAAGGTTTGTTCCTAGATACTTTACAGGACCGGCGGGACAGTTATGAAAGTGGGGAGGGGGGCTCTCCTAAAAAGTGGGGGGGGGCGGTTAAACACATGCATCTATAACTTCATTATTGATGACCGTAAAGTGGGGGGGGGGGCTGTAGCCCAAGCCCTCCCCCTCCGGTGCCGCCGTCCATGCTTTAATCACACCAAATCAATGTTAAAATATACCTTAGTTCTGGGATTGAGTTAAGTTTGAAAAGAATTATTTTTATTGTTCTAATTAACCGTAAATTTTTAATTAACTGAACAAGTCACTCATCTCTCACTTAGCTATCTATGCACTTCTCTCGCTTTTCTATGTTAATTCAACGATGCGCTAATATTTCCTAATGTCTCTCAGCATTTAGAGAAAGAGTGTATCTCTTTTTTCAGCTAATTTAAATAGTGCGTTGAATAGGAAAATAATAGATCCCTTTACTTTTATATCATCCCTATGGATAATAAATCATACCATCCATAATAATAATATACAAGTAAAGAGATTTATTATTTTTAGTTATGCAAGAAGAAGTTCTAAACAGATATGTCAGTTTTGAATTTTCGAATGAAATCGAAGTGAAACAAATAATGTCAGTGGTTGTGATCCAACGGTTGGCGGGTACTTCTTTTATTGATTTACTCCTCTCCAGGAGTTAGGCACAAGGCCAGTTTTTATCTTATTCCCACAAGTAAGATGTGACCCAAGGTCGGGTCGGGAAAGTGGGGTTTAAAAATTGCCTGGGCAGCCCCATTGGCATTCCCCGGTAGGGGCGCCTCAGACAGTAAGCAATAAACTTACTCCTCCCCAAAGAGGGGAGGCGAAGCCTGGGAGGGTGGACCTCCTAGAACTGCACAGGACAGACCCATATACCGGCGTAAATCAAGCCCCGAAAGCCAAGACAATACCAGTCTATGGGGTGCAGTATCCATCGGAACAGATACTACACTTCGAGCTTAGGCAAAAGGCCAAGAACAAAAAAAAAGTCGGGTACTTCTTGTAGCTCTCTCTCTATCTCATTATATATATATATATATATATATATACACATGGACGGCGGCACAGGGGCGGGGCCAAGCCCCCCCCCCCCCCACTTTACGGTCATCAATAATGAAGTTATATATGCATGTGTTTAACCGCCCCCCCCCACTTTTTAGGAGAGCCCCCCTCCCACTTTTATAACTGTGCCGCCGGTCCTGATATATATATATATATATATATATATATATATATATATATATATATATATATATACATACACACACTGACTACCCATGATCTGTTGAGTGACAAGCACTACTATATGTAAATAAATAAAACAGAAAATGTTACAGAAGCAAACTTCTAAGAGAAATTCATTAAAGAAGACAAAAGAGAACAGCCAGTTTGTGTTTGTTGTGAAAACAAATCGAGAAACAGAAAAAAATCCCAAAATCATGAAATGAAAAGCAAAATAAAAAATTTCAAAAAACAAAAAAAAAAAGAATGTAAAAAAAACAAAAAAAACGCGAATATTTGAAATGCAAAAAGAATATTCTTACAAAATCATTTATCAAGGTGCGTGAAAACTATTTCTGTTTCCTTTTTACAGTAATTCTTCAAAATGATCATAAATTATACATTCTAGTATTTGTTATAAATACTATTTGGTTAACGTTAAGATTAGAGGCGGGTTAAGATTTTTCGAAAAGTGATAAAAATGGTTTCTTTTTTGAAGATTATGACATGCTGAACGTTTTGGAGTTAAAATCAATTTAGAATAAAATCTGAAGAAACACATTTTAAATGAATAAATATGAAAGTATTCTTAGCTTATTTTCTACATGACGCCATATTTGCTAAGACGACTATTAGTAATAAGCCTATGTACTAATTTAAAAAGTATTATAAAGTGTCGTTTTGTTTTTATTAAAATGTAATACTCACTTGAGTTTAACTCAAAATTTCAGCATGTCATAATCTTTTAAAAAAATTATCGCCTATATCACATTTTCGAAAATACCTCATCCGTCTCTAATTTTAACGTTAACATACTATTAATGAGGTTAACAGAATCAAGGTTTTCATCATGTTTATTTGAGGGTCAGGAAGCAGAAAGAGAAATATTTTTGCAGGTGCCTTATATAAAAATGATTTGTTGTAGCAATATTTTAATTATCCATTGACTGTAGAGTGACTGTACGTCACGCATTAAGAAATACCCTTGAATATTTTCTTTTAAATTCGATGATATTGTGAAACGAACGAAGTCCAATGAGAGTAAATTTCAATTTAAAGCCAAATAAAAATATATACAAGATTGACATCGTAAATTAATTAAGTAGAGAATTATTTCAAATCAATTTGTTTTTAATTAACTCATGTGTGATATGCACGTTATGTTGTGAGTCAATTGTACTATGGGGATCGTTCGAATATCTCACATTTCGTTTGATATTTGTAAAAATGTTGAATAAACATCGATTTTTTTGTATTCCATTTTTTTTATTCGTTGTGGTCAATTTTTTTTCGATAATTTATTATTCTTAAATCATTCATCCGTTCATTTTTGCCTTTTAAATTCGTGAAATTCTGTCAAAATTGTGTTTTGTGTAAAAAGAATCTCCAAAATTGGTTGGCAAAAATATATTTTGTGTACCATAAACTTTTAAACATTTTTGGTGCAAAAAGAAAATACAAAAAATACATGGTCGCCATTAAATTAAAGTTCAATTTAAAAAGTAAATTAATATAATGTCCGAATTAAACAAATATGTTAAATTGTACTTTAGGGCCTATTGTAATATCTCCTCAATTTTGATTGACTTTCGATCTCATCTCTATATTAAAATGTCTGTTTTTATTTATTTTATTCTAACAACTGTGTCTTCGGCCACGGTCTTACACAGTGAATTCGTTAATTTCTTTTCATTAATGGAATATTTATTGAAATAAAAACTGCAATAGCATAAAATAAAACAAGTCAGCCATTTTAATATTTGGTTAATTAAAAAAAAAATGAATAACTTAATGACACTACGAAATTTGAAAGGAATTTGGAATAATTTAAACTGTCGAATGAAAATTTATTTCTGATTTTAAAGTTTTTAGCAAATCCTCATGTATTAAGAGTGGAAATTTTGCAAACTTTGCATCAAATCAGTTTATAACTAGAAAAGATTAAAACAACATTATCTTAAGAACAGTCACTGTTCAGTTAATAATTTAATGGCCAAAAAACGATATAGCTAGAATTTAACTTTCAAAATCTTTTTTCTAATAATAGTTTGGGGGAAAATAAACGAAACAAAAAACGGCACTGTTAAAAAGAAAAAGTAAAGACAGCTAAACAAAAATGCAAAAAGACTCCCGGACAACGTCGGGTAAATATGACTGGTTATCAAAATAAATTTAGTTTAATAGATTTATTTAATTGAAATTCTTTGTTATTTTCATGTAAGTTATTATTTTGTATATTGTACCAAACTTCAATATGAAATTTATAGACTATGAATATTAAAATTGATGGTGTTATATCTTCTTGATTGTTTGTCACCGTGCACACTTCACCTGTACAGGAATGATTTAGTTGATGGAAAGAATGTCGAATAACGTACATCAAGAGTGAATGATACGAAATGGTGAGAGGTATGGTGAAACTTAATGATATAAAAAAAAGAGTAAGGAAGAAGTGTGAGAGAAAGAGGAGAGTGAGAGAGAGAGAGAGAGAGAGAAACAGACAGATAATTTATTATGACAGAATATTGACTTTGTAAAACCACTTGATTTTGTAATACTTGTAAAAAACATTCACCAATATCAAACTTAATAAATTCTATATTTAATAGTATATACAACAAATACAGACCCAACGGGTCACATACATCCAACATTCTATTAAAAAGACGAAACATAGAACGAGAAAAAGAGTCAACAAGTACCCCGAAAGATCAACAATTCGGGGCGGGGTTTTAGACAGTAATTTACAAAAGAAATTGAACGTATCACCAAAACAGAATTATCAGATTTTCATTAGGAAAACAAAAAATACAAAAACACAAACATCAAACTTTTAACAAAATATGTAAGAATTTATTCAATAAATAACAAATAATCGTTCATTATTATTAGTATTATTATTGAATTGACTATTTTATAAAATATATTTTTAAAGTGCTACTGTTAACATAATAAATATACTTTCTTTTTTAATCGAGATAAAATTAATTTAACATAACTGGGAAATAGAGGCCGCATCGTTTTTTAAAATTTTTTTATTTTATTTAAAAACTGTAGATTGTCAAGTTTAGTAGATATGTTTTAAGAGTACAATTACCAAGTAATAGGCCTAATTATACATTCATGATAATATGTTTATGCTGTTCTGAACTTAAAAATAAAAATAACTTTAAAACAAAAACTTAATATTATTTACGTTTTTCTCCTACCAAGTAAGATTTGAAATTTTAATGTAAACATTCATTCATGCATATATTTAATCATATTATATTATTATTATTATTATTATTATTATTATTATTAAATAACACACGTTATATTTGTTAAGTTTTTAGTAAAAACAATACTTAAAAATCTTTTACTTATAAAAATAACTAAATCCTGATTTTAGTACAAAATAAAATTCTGAAACAAATTTCACTATATTGTATTCACTTCCTTAAAATGGACTTTAGCTAGTGTAACTGAAATCTTTCCTTTAAAATGTTGTTTATGCAATTGGGGATTTCAATCACACCGGTTATAAAGTCCATTTTACAATGAACAAATAAGGAAGTGAACAAGATCGGTGCATGAAACATAACTTTTGTTTTCATTTGACAATAATCTGCAATTTTTATTTCTTAAAAAAACAATGACAAAACAAAAAAAAAAACAACAAAAACGATGCGGCCTCTACTCCGAAACTTTTTTTTTTTTTTTTTTTAACTCGGAAGAAAACGGAATTTATCAATAAAATCGTTTTCGTAAAATAGTCTGGATTTTTTATTCACTCATTGTGAACCTGAACCACAACATTGAAAGTTTTAGGTAAACTTAAAACTAAGAAAAAGAAATGCAAAGAAAACATTTGTAAATATATTAAAAGATGGCAATGCATTTAGAAAAGAAAAGACTTTAAACAAATTAAACAACAAAAAACAAAAACAGGTTTTCGTACAATGACAAGTGCGTTTTCATATTTGCTCTTTATTTTTATTAAGACGCATTTTTCTGCTCTAGTTTAATAAAACTGTGTGACCACTTCTCGTAGTTTTGTATGTATTTTTCTCGCCTTTGCGTGACTTACATATTATTTGGTAATGGTGTGTGCTTTAGAGTCCGGTTAAGATTTTTCGAAAAGGCGATAAAAAAAAACTTAACATTACGACAGTGAACGTTTTGGAATTAGAAATCAATTTAGTATTACGCATGGAATCTGAAGAAAAACACACTTTTGAAATGAGTAAATATGCTAGTATTATCGGCTTATTTCCTAGATAACATGTTGGATCAGATCGAGGTTATTAGTTAAAAAACCGAAATGAGAATTACGTTCGCTAAATATTTTTTTTACTTCAAGCGACTTATATAAAAATAATTAAAATTAAAATATTTATAACAAATATATTGTGTAACAAATATTTTAATGTTTTAAATAACTTATTTTTATAAGTCACTAAAAGACTTTACTTTTGTTCATTAACATCTCGTTGCCATGCCACTATTTTGTATCGGTCATGTCGACAGCCGATAAAAAGTATTAAAAAGGGTGTGTTTTTTTTGTTGTTTTTTTTAAAATACGTAATACTTTATTAATGTTACCTCCAATACGTTCAGCATGTCATATTTAAAAATATATAGTTTTTCAGCTATAACATTTTGGTTCAATTAATAATCTAATAACCAAACGGTATCGTAATGATTAAATTTAACTTTAAAAATCCTATTTAGAAAGAAAAATATAATTTAGTTAAAAAAAAACGAAAGGAAGTAAACAATCCACAGGGCAATGCTGGGTAGGTACATCTAGTTTGAGATATAAGCGGAATTAGTTTATTATTTTGAAAAGAAAATTTACGAAATCAAAAATCGGAAAATAATCGATCAAAGAGAGGAAAAAAAAGGAATTTTGTTTTACAAGATTTTCAGTTCAATTGTACTATAGGTTTTCGCTTCATTTACGGACACATTTTAGGTAAAAGTAGATGTTGGTCTTAAATTTATTGTCATGAATTAAAATTCGAATAAACTGCTTCTAAATCATTGAGAATTAAACTTTAAATGTTTTAATCGCTGGCGGACATTGCGGTTCTTGTTTTTTTCTTTCAAAAATATTTTCGACAGTTTTACAATTTTATTAGACAAAAAATATAAAATTTTAACTTTCTTTTTAAACGAAAAACAAAACCATTAAAACGATACTGGTTGATAATTTATTAAGTTATCGAAAAGAAATGGCCACGAAGAGTAAAAATATTAGAATAAATGTTAAATATTGAATTAGAATTCCAACAATTGATTTTATCCAACATTTGGGCGAAAGAGAAATGGGCGAGATATTCTCACGATCTCAATCGTACAATTGAAAATAAATTCTTCAACTGCCGACAAAAATAAACTTTACAACAAAAATACAAATTTTTATAATTTCATTTTATTTTAGAACTAAAATCCGAGCAAAATAAATGAAAAATAAATACAAATTCTGAATATTTGTACGTTTTCATTTTGTTAAGTTCTTTAAGTTCTTGTCGATTTCAGTCAGTCTGAAAAATAATTTTTTTTAATAAGATTTTGAAAGTTCAATGTAATTCTTTACGGCATCGTTTAAATTATTGGACAAAATTATTTATAAAATGATTATATAGCTCCGAAAATTTTCATTTTTTTTAATATTCATTTGCTAAGAACTTTAAAGTCAGTTTAAATGATTTATTCAACAGTTTAAAGGTGACCAAATTCCTTTGAAATTTAAAAGGAATACAAAGTAATAATTTTTTTTTCTTTCAACTATTAACAAACGATTAAAATAGCTGACTTGAAAAAAACAAAAATGTATTCTGGTAAATTTAATGTAATTAATAAATACTTTTTAAACATGATTTAAAGAATTGTATTTTACGCTATTGCATTTTTGCTCTCAATAATTAATTACGCTAAGTATTTAAAAAATAATATGTAAGTCCCGTAAAGGCGAGAAACACGCACACTTTTATTAATAGAGAGAAATGTACATAAAAATGTTTTCTAAAAAAATGTAAACATGCAAAAACACAAGAAAAACAGAAAACTAATTTGATTAAAATAATTTCTTTATTATTGAAATTTATTTACAATTATTAGAACTTAAAAACATCAATCTCTTCTTACTTGCAAGTAATTATGCAATATATAATTAGATAAAAAACAGTCATTGGCTTCGTCGAAACCTTGAACAACAAAATAGCAATATAGATGTTCATTTATTTTTCCTTGTCTTTTGTTATAGAAATATTTATTCGCCAGAGTAAAACTAATCAATCCGAAATAATTCTAATTAAAAACAGGTGCTTCTAGAGATAACGAGCCCTCCCCCAAAATGTGAAGACGAGTTTAATGTTTATTGAACGCAGACAAATAGAGTTCCAAATAAGTATTTTTTTTGTTCTTTTCAAGATTTATTATTTTTCGGAAACGAGTTCGTAGATGGCTACCATTTCAAAATTCGGATATGTTACTGACGTTCAAAACAATTTATCTATATATTAATAAACCCAATCAGACAAGATCTCGTGTGCGTTTGATGGGAAACTTTGATACATACACATCGAATAATTTTTTTGTTAATTATTAATCGAATATTTATTGACAACCAAAAATAAAACAAGGGAAAACTAAAAGGAATTAAAAAAAAAAAAACTATTTTAAAAAATTGTAATGTTGAGGATATTTTTTAATTATTTTCTCTAACCTCCACCCGGGTAACGTCGGGTACAAGCAGCTTTTTTTTAAATAATAAAATCATTATTTATGTACTTATTGTAATGTTCAATGTTAGGCATAGTTTTTATTTACTTACAAATTATTAATTTAAAAATAATGATTAACTTATTCTTATTGTAATGGCCAGATTCTTCTTGTTCAAGTTTGTTTGTTTTACATTTAAAATTAAAAAATGGGGTATTTAATTTTTTTTTTAATAATTAAAAAGAAAAAAAAACAATACAGAAATCATGATTAAGAAAAAAGTTGTTTTGCAGTAATGTCGAATAAAATATCCGGACACCTGTAAACTAGAAAATTATCAAATTATCTTCACTTCGAAAGTTGAAAGGATTTCAAACCAAAACTAATAGTTGTTTTTTTTACTAAAACTGGAATTATATCACAATTACAATCGTTCTACAGAAGGCAAAAATAGTCTTTCCCCGAAAATTGAGAATTTGAAAATATTAAAACAAAGCACTAGTTTGTTTTTACAAAAATTTGAAATGTTTCTTTTTACACAAAAACAAATTTACATGAAATAAACATTAGAATCTTATTTACTGTTAGTTATTAGCGAGGATTGTTATCTTAAACACCGAAAAAAAACGAGAAAAAAATAATGAGAATTTTAAGATTAAATTAAAGTTTTGAAAACTTTTGAACGATATTTGTAATAAGTAAATAAAAACAAATGAAATTCACAATTAAATTATTGCTATACAAATTAATTACCAGATTCAAATTAAAATACAACAAAGAAAAAATATTTAAAATTTAAATCCTATTTTATAATTTAATTATTTTAAAATTTTCGAAAAGACAAACATGTATGTCACGAATATTTTTTATTTATAGAAAAAAACCCAGACTTTTTGCTGTATTAAAAGATTATTTTGTAATCGATTCATAAAAATATTTCGATTATTTTGTTGAACACTAATTGAAATTATCGAAAAAAATAATCGAAATATTTTCAGAAATCTTCATAATCAAAATAATCCGTGTTCAAACTCAAATAATCATTTGACATTTTCAAAACAATTCAATTAGTGTTCAAAGAAATTCGTTCTGTAGTTCTATTTTTATAATTCAAATGATCATTAATAGTAATACAATAATTATAAAATAATAATTATAAAATAATAATTATAAAATAGTTCATAAATTATAAAGTAATTCATAAGTTATGGAATTAATTTCGAGACAAAAATATATTCGACATTTAAAGGCATTTATTTGAATTAAAGAATGTGTTTTGATTTTAAAAACGTCCAGTGCAAAATGAATTCGAATGTTATGCGGGGATAAAAAAACTAGACTAAAAGAAAAGTAAAAAAGTTGAAGTCAATTTTTAAGCTAAATAAATAATTAAAATCCTATATTAATACTTTTCCAAGAGGAAAAATATTTTGGTTCAATTATACTATAGACCCCGTTGGAATATCTCACCTATTTCGTTTGGTTTTTGGGGTGACGAAAATTAATTACAAACCGGAATTAATTACAAATCTAATTATACTTTACAAATTTCTTTAAAAAATATGATAAATATACTTTACAAATTTCTTAAAAAATATGATAAATATACTTTACGAATTTTCTTAAATGATAAAATATACTACAAATTTCTTTAAAAAACATGATTACTATACGAAAATTATAAATTCTTGATGATAAAATAAAAACTTTTTTTTAATTCGTACAATATAATTTTGCAAATGAAAGAAATAAAATGAGATTTATTAGTTGAATAACAAATAAAATTGATAAAGTCCAAGTTGTAATTAATTTCGAGTTGTAATTACTTCCGGGTTGTAATTAATTCCGAACCCCGGTTTTTGTACACATTTTGGATAAAATGGATTGTTAGTTTTAAATTGTATTTTTTGTCCTGGAATAAACTTTAATTTTAAAATCTTAAAAATGTAAATTTATTGTTCAAATATTTTTGTGTGGAGAAAATTTACAAGCAGTAAAAATATTTCTGGTGCAATGAAAATAAAAGCAATGGCCGCCAGCGATTAAAATATTTAATTATGGTTTGATTTTCAAGTAAATTAGAATTTTATTCCAGAACAAGTGATACAATTGAAGATTAACAATCAATTTTTATCTCGAAAATGTTAAAATAGCTCAAATGTCAATCGAGTTAAGAATAAACTCCACGCATTCAGAAATAATGGTAAATTAAAAAAAATGAATTTACATTTTGTATGAAATATCTAAGAGTATTTTATTTGTATATTCATATTTTGTGAGATTTTTTAAAAGTTGAAATGAGGCCTTGTTTTAAATGTTGGGCAAAAACCAAAAGAAACGGGTAGATATTATTAAAAGAACCCCTATACTACAATTGAATCAAAATGTTATCTTTATTTTACTATGGATATATATTGAAGAAAAACCCTTTTCGCCAATTATCAAGAATATCCAACAGAAAAAAGGGGTGAATAAACAAAACAAATAGTTAATAAATAACTGTTACCAAAGGCAATAAAAGTTACTTGTGTGTGAAAGTATTTTAAAGCGTTTTACATTTACATTTAGTTTCTCCTTAAAATACGATCTAATTACATGCAAAAATTAAAAAGGGATTCCTCCAGTTTCCGGAAACCACCGAAGTCTGTTACTGTTTTTCTCCTTTCAATTAGGCAGAAAAGTAAATTTTATTGTGTTTGGAACAGTTATTTGTTTTTGATGTTGTTTTTTTTTTTACCCCAAAAGCCGAAAATTGCACCATTCAAACTTCGACTCCCATTTGGAAATGTAATTCTAACAAAATCGTATTTTAAAGGAAAATTCAATGTAAATAAAAGAGCTTTATACTTTAAAACAAACAAAAAAAACGATCCAGATAGGTAGAAAAGTATTGGAATTGGTTTCATTAAAAGATTTATTCATCACTATGAAAAAAGTTTTAAAAACGAAACAAATAATTTGTTTTAAAAAAATTTGAGGATTTGAATGTAAAATAATTTTTACATATATATATATTTTTTTTTTACTGATCGATGTTTTAAATTAAATGAAATGGTAAACAAAGTTTCCTAGTCAGCCAGTAGCTAAACAATTATATATATTTTTAAGATTATGACATGCTGAACGTATTGGCGTTAACATCTATTTAGTTACGTATGAAATAGAAGAAAAAAAACACTTTTTAACAATTTAAATTAGTACATATTCTAGAATATCAGCTTATTTCCAATACGACGGAATGTTCGATAAAAACGGGAATGAAAACTAGGTTCAACGAAAACTGAACTTCCATCCCTTACCAACATGCATACATTGTAATGTATTGTAAACACACATCTAGCTGCACAACTCCCCACTTAGGATGTACCTGTAGATATGGCCCCTAATTCACAGTAGCCCCTTACGTCTCAGTGGTAAATTTTATATTTGCAAAGTTTTAAACTTTTATTCTTAAAATTCGATAAATAGAAAAAAGTTTGTGTACGTTTTCAAAACACGCCATTCTTTCACGATTATTCGATTTGTAGTTTTAAAATTAAATTGCAATTTAAGATGCAGTAAAATTATTTATGAATATTTAATTTAATATCGATTCTTTCTTTTTTAAGAGAACTTGTTTGTTTTTTTTGTATATATTTTTTACATAGTTTTAAATTTGAACCTATCGTCCTTCCCTGTATCTGTGACTTAAAAGTTCAGGTAAATTGCAGAATAGTTAACAATCGAGAACTCGTAAACACAAAATAAATTTGAAATTGAAATGTAATTTTAAAACTTGAAATGGAATAGTCTTTTGAAAATAGAATTTACGACTCTGAAAAAAGTACGGCATCATCCCACGATCAAATCTATATAGTTTTGTTTAACATCCTTTCATTACTAAAGATTAAGCAGTAAATTGGAAGATTATGAGAAAAAAGAACATTTACGAAGGCGCTATTCGCCATGTAAAGGTCTTGTAAAATGGTCCTCGACTATCGGTACAGTATCGGAAGTAATTGGCGAGCAGACCTCTTCTCGCAAGTAAAAAAAAAAAAATTATTCATAACTCTTTTTCATCTTCTAGTTTACTGTTTAAATTTTAGTAATCAACATATTTTTATATAAAATCTGAAGCTTGAAATACTGTACCGATAGTCGGGGACCGTTTTACAATACATTTATAACGAAATGTCATTGTGAAACACCAGAATAATCACATTTTTAATGATTTTGTATATTGCTGCTTAATCTCTTAAGGGAACTATTAAAACATCTCAAAAGTCTATTTTATTTACACAACAATTTTACTTTATATACACTAATATCAATAATAAATAAGACCAATGACCATAGTCTAGAGTTAAGAAACTAGTAATTATTCTAAAAACTTGAATAAATGTCCCTATTTCCTTGCCTCCCCAAGAGAGCAGTTAGACACAAGGTCGGTTTTTAATGTGGGAAAAATTCAGCTTCCCAAAAAGGGGCACTCTGTATTGGGACAACAATTAAAAATTGGGTAAATTAGTCGTTTCCAAGCCAAAATGGCGAACAATGAATCGTCTGCAATTTTCTGACCTTAAAAAGAAGTAAGTCAACCAAAATAAATTGTTTTGGACTAGTTTAAAATTTACCTTTAATTATTTTAAAGGAAATACACTTGGGAAATTAGTACAAAACAATTTATTTGGATTTACTTACTCATTTGTAAGGTCGGAAAAAAATCAGAAAAGTGCAGCCGATTCATTTTCTGCCATTATGACTGAGAAACGACTAATTTACTAAAAATTGCCTCAGTCTGGAAACATTTCTCTTTCACTGACAGAGGACAGTAAAGATGAAGAGATACTACACTTTGCTCCTATCCAAAATGGTCATGAAACCATTAGCTATTCTGTATTGTACTAAGCGAAATTCAAATAAATAATCGACCTTTTAACTCGGAGCCAAGTGTAGTATCTGTTCTGATACTACATTTGTGAAGGAGAAATCCTCCTCGACTGAGGCAATTTCCATTTATGTCCAAATCCAGAGTGCCCCTTTTTAGGGAGTTACATTTTCCTCACATTGTGTCTAACTTTGACCACATAAATAGACAAATTTGGTGCTTTCACAGATTAGGACCCACGCTAACTTTGACGCTGTCGTTTGAGTCAGGGTGGTTGTTAGCATTAGAGTTAAGGTCAAAATTAGCGTGTCCTAAAAAAAAAACATTTTTCTTACTGTAAAGACGAACATAACAACATTTTAGTTTGATTTATTTAGCATCTTAAAAATCTAAATATATTTTTATTAACTAGACATTTATAAATACTAAAATAAACTTATTACAAGAAAATTAATGTTTTCTTTTTTTCAAAATGCAGAAAAATATTTTGTACGAAACTCGAAAGTAAAAATAATAATCTTTTAAAGTAAATAAAGCGATTTTTGAATAATTATTAAAAATCGTCGACAGAATAAATATATTAATCGTGAAAATTATGTATTATATTGATAAATGTGGAATAAATATTTATATCAAATAAAGAAGAAGATGGAGAAATTTGAAAAGAAAGATTGTTTTTCTTGTTTCGTGATACAAAAGAAGACGGCCATGACATTCGAGACGATCGGAAAACTTACGCCTTTTTGTTTGTCCGGAATAAATAGCCAAACACATTTTTTTTAAAGGTAGATCTTTTTTTTTACCTACGATTTTCTTTGCAGTTTGATCTCGACAAAAAACTTTTTTAAATGATCCGTAAAGTTATTTTTTTGCGTTGTTTATTTCCGCATGTGGTCTGACGAAGAAGAAATTAAGGTCGGCCTGTGTCAGTAAAATGGCGATCGGTGTTCGTCTTTCTTTTTCCGTAACCGAAAAGAAACGAAAAATTCAAGAAAATAAAATAATTAAAATAAAATCGAATCGAATAGGGAAATAGAAATAAATCGATAAGTAAAGCAACATTTCGTTATTTTTAATCATTTTCTTTTTAAATTAATATTTTAATAAAAAAAAAATGCAAATAATTTCCCATCAAGCTTTCTAAAAATTACATTTCTTTATGAAACTACTGGAAGGACTATTGTGCAATTTTATTTTCGATAACAAAGGATTTTTTTGGAATATTAAAAGTAATAGAAAAAATGAAGGGAGATAATACAAAAAGTAACAAATAAGGAATCTGTCGTTATATTTTAATCGGTTTTCTATTTTATTCAAAACCTACTCGTTTCGCAGGAATCTCTATTTACTTGCCTCCCCACGAGGGCAGCATTATTTTTTTTTAATGTGGGAAAATCTCAATTCTCCAAAAGAGGGCACTCTTAATTGAAATAAAAATAAAGATTGCCTCAGTCTTGAAAGATTCTCCCTTCAATGACCGAGGACAGAAAAGATGGCCAAGGAAGCCAATCATTTTTTTAAATAGGATTTTTAAAGTCAAATGTTATTACTTTTGTTCATTGAATTTGTAATTTCACAATATTATTATAAACCCATAACTATTTAAAAAATTTTTTTATCCCAATCATAAGTACACATTTTGGGGAGCTTGAATTCCCCACATTCAAAACCGACCTTGTGTCTAACTCTACTGGGAGAATTTATTACTCGGTTTCCCAGTGGTAGACCAACCAATAAATATGGACTTGCCATTCTACAGTTTAAACCCTTTTAAATGTCGAAGAGTCACGAAGTAATTTATTCTTTTTTTCTTTTCAGCTATCAATAAAAATTAAAATTGCGTACTTGTTTACAAATATATCGAAATGCATGCTGGTGGATTTAAGTTCGTAATTAAATTGTTTGTTAAATAGGATTTTAAAAATTTCGCTTGATTTTACGCTATTGCATTTCTTATTTCATTAAATATTCGCTAATAGTAAAAAAAAATAAGTCCCGTAGAGACGACCCCCCCCCCCCACACACACACACAGAGACGCCTGTGAAGTGGTCTTATTATTTGATTAACATAGAGATGGACAAGTTTTTTTTAAGATACAGCAATAATTTTTTTTTTTTACTAATAAAAGATTGGTAGAAAAAAATGTAGGTGATCATTTGCCGGCTCATATCAGAAAGACGATGCAATTGTATTAAAAAAAAAAAAAGATTATGACATGCCGAACGTTTTCACATTCAAATCAATTTAGTATTACGTATGAGATACAAAAAAACAACAACACTTTTTTTAATGAGTAAATTAGCCAACACACTGGCATATTTCTAAGATGGATGCTAGTCAGTATAAAATAAGAAATAAAGACTTTAAGTGAGTTCTATAACATTTTTTAACATTTAAAACAAAATAATTATGTACATGTATATTTTTATAAATATTTTACTTGATTTTAAATAAATTATCTTTATGTAACTTCCTAAAAAACTACTTCTTTTCGTTTGACCTATTATCCGGCCATGTTGGATCTATGCCAGTATGTTGGTTAATTTACTAATTTACTTTCGACAGCCTTTTCACTCTCGCTTCCCTTATTTTGTCCTTTAGTCCTCACATTTCATGAGCCATGTTTCTGACAAAGAGGGACGAATTGCTGTTTTCTGGGTCGGAAACTATCCACCTAACACTTATCGTTGACGATTTTTTGACCTTGAAGTATTATCATATCAAGTGGCTTCATGCCTTGTCTGGAGCGATTTCCATAAAGATTTTAAAAGTTTTTTCTTTCTTTCTATTTTCCCCATTTATTAAAATGAATACAGAATATAACGTTTAATGTCCGAAATCGGTATAAATAGTATCCAAAAATTGTTCATCTTTTAATCAATTGAAGAAAACAAGAATACAAATATTTAAACAGCGATCGCTTTGTTTAGCAAAACATTCAAATCGCAAGGAAATATTTGTTATATTGAAGTTTTTAGCTTTAAGATGGCTGACATTGAAACAACATTATCGTAACCAAATTAGTTCTACTAGTTTTATAACAATTTGGTTAACTTTAATTATTTAATGACCAAAAACTACCTTAATAATAATATGACATAATTATTAAGATATTGTTTGGTCATTAAATTATTAATTGGACCAAATTGTGACAAAACTAGAACTAATTTGGTTACGAATGCTGTTTCAATGACAGTCATCTTAAAGCCCAAAATTTCAATATAACCAAAATATTATCTGTATTTAACTTTTTTTTTAACGATTACTAATTTCGATATCAGAAGAAATTAATAAATAATGGTTAGACCACTGACGCAACGGATAAAGGCGTTGAGTTATCACCAGTTATAAGTGACAGTCTTATGGAGGTTGAAGGTTTGAGCAGGCGATTATTACTAAGAAATACATAAA
>OY744519.1:58697373-58772373 GCA_963556195.1 Sepiola atlantica
CCTTAATCCACAAGGTTAGCTTACTCTTGTTGTGTTAGCTGAGTTCAACAAGATGCACCTGAAGAAGCGCAGAGGTTACACGGTTGAAACATTGTGAAAATAATAGCACAGATGAGAACAGTTGTCCAAATAATCCAAATAACCCAAATTATCAATCCTCATCTCAAAATTTGCGAAATTTAAGTATATATATAATTAAGATAATTTCCTAAACTAATTAACGGATCATTATGAATGTTGGATGATATATTCTCCAAAATACGGTGTGTAACATGAACACATCATTTTTTTGTAAATGTTATCATTTATATTTAGCATATATATAGAAAAGTATTTAATTTTGTTATGAACTGAAAATTAATTATTTTCAAACATATTCTCGCCAACCCGGTGAGTAACATTGACACATTATTTTTTTGTAAACTTTACTATATAGAAACCTGCACCACAAAAAAATATTCATCTTCTAAACTAATGAATTTTGGAATATATATTCTAATATATACAGTGAGTATATTTTATACAATAGTAACATGGGCACATTATTCTTTTTGTAAATGTTAATATGTAAGGGGTGCATATATATAAAGTTTTGTAGTTTCATTTATGAATTTTTTTCTGAACCGATCATTATGAATTTTGGAATATATATTCTCGGCAACCTGGTGAGCAACAGTGTCACATTATTATTTTTGTAAACTTTACCATTTAGGTGGTGCACTCTACTCAAACTCGCACCCGCCCTCAAATAACTTTCAAAATAAGTTAGATACAAATAATTTAATAGATCTACATCAATTTTTGAGTTATATTAAGTAATATATTTTTAAAAAGATCGTAGCTGTTTAGAGCTAAGTATCGAACTATCTTCATGGATGTGTCGCTTATGTACACGTTTGTATAAAAAAATATTCACATACATATACACACACACACACACATATATATATATATATATATATATATATAGAGAGAGAGAGAGAGGGAGAGGGAGATAGATAGATAGATATTTATATATATATATATATATATTTATTTATACATAAACATATATATACATATTTATGTTTATATCCGTTCCAAGAATTTAATATCAACAACAGTTAAATGTACGGTCGTTTCTGTGACGAATCGGATATTGACACCAAGTGTGTTCATCAGCATCGTGTATAGACATCAGAAGTTCAAATTACAAACAAAGCAACACAAATTACAGTATTGTTCAGCCTCAAATACACAGCAATTCGAGAGAAAAAAGAGGGAATGTATATCAACATTTCAGTCCAACTCAACACACCATGCATAATAATAAAACCACACATGAAATGGAAAAAAAGAATATCAAAAGTACAAACATTTAAAATTTTAAAATAAATTTTTTTTTAAAACTTAAAAAAGTTATTTAAAAAGAAATTAATAAACAAATTTGAAAAACAGCAACATAAATATAAACTATAACATTTAAAAAATAACAATAATGACAATGATAGATCAGTATTATATCATACTGTGATTGAATGTCAAGTTCGGAGCTAAATAAATCTTACACATGTTTCTAGAGAAAAATTCAGAGCATGCTTGAACAAAATCTAAATTATCATATGAACATTTATTTGATTTCAGTTAGATATAACTTTGATTTGTAATTTTATTTATTTATAAGTCTATTGTAATGTTTTGAAATACCTCTTTAAATGTTTAAATGTTGAATATTTAGCTTCATTTTGCATTGGAAATTGATTCTCATCAGAATCAATCTGAAGTATATAAGGGATTGAAAATGATGAAACGAAAGAAAACTTTTGATTACTTATGAGAACGGTTAATGACAAATACTTGTTCACAATGGAATTGAAGACCACTATGTTATAGCCTGCAGGAAAGTAGTCCCGTAGGTTTGTGTTCCACAGAGGGGAAGTTTTGGGAAAAAAGTCTATTCATGGAAGTTCCGTTTGGTTTTATGCACACAGAGTAAAAAAAAAGGATTTTTTTAAGTGGGTGTAGCTAGACGAGTTCTTGCTGCGAATGTTTTACCGAGAGGGGAGGGGCCGTCAGAATTTGGAACTCACTCGAACACCTACCATGGAAATAAAAATAGATTATAGAAAAACTAGCAGCGTCTCTTCTGTAAGGAAAGGGATGAAGGGAAGAGAAATCACCCCTACTAGATTGCGAGTCGATTTTCTATTCTGTCAAGGCAAAAAAGAATGCTGAGCAGCACTTCCCCATATGGGGGAGCAGCACTCCATCTTATGACACTTCTGAATCTTATACGTGTAGAGGATTACATCAGAAGCCAGCTACGGTCTGGAGTGGCAGAATGATTAAACCATTTTTCTACTGATCTTAGCAACAGAGTTAATGTAAGTCTACTATTTCAGATCTGGAGTGAGAGTCAGCCCCATGAGTTTATCAAAGCAAGGAACTTCCTCAAAGATAAAGCAATTAATTTGAACTGAAGCAAAACGAGGACCCGAGCGTTGGTAGTGAAAGAAGAGCTTTGTTTTAGAGGTGTTAATAGTAGCAAGCCACTTTTTTCCCATTGCAGCATGCTGCCCAGGACTGAGGAGAGAGAATCAAGATCTTGATCACAAGTGTTATTCAAAGTACTGTCATAGACAGATGTGTCGTCTGCATAGATTTCAATGAATGATCTCAAAATATGATATTGAAGATCATTGATGAAGAATAGGAAGATGGTTGAACCCAGAATGGTTTCCTAGTACATACCGGCATTGATACTAGTTGCTTCAGACTTTTGCCCATCAGCATCAAGTTTTCATAGACCTATAAGAGAGAACGTATTTGATGGTTGAGAAAACATTTCCAGATATTCCATAGCTAGTAAGCTTGCGAAACAAATATTTGTGACACACTCTATCAAAGGCCTTTGATATGTCAAGAGCTATCACCCTTGAAACAAAGCCCATGTAGATAGATTGACTGATTCTATGCGATATTACAGAGAGGGTGTCACTAAGTATATTGCTTTTACTGAGGTTATTGACAACTTTTTGACTTATCACAGATTCAAGTAACTTATTCATCGAAAGCATTTCTCCTTTAAGCAAAGATTGAACAGTTTTTTGTAAGGATAAGAGCTAGTTCCAGTTGCAGATTATTTAGCACAATGACCGGAATATTGTCAGGACCAGTTGCCTTGTTAACATCAAGGTACTTGATAGACTTGGCAAAATCCTTAACAGATGTTTGATGTCGTTTGAAGTATTTTCATTCATGCAGGAAATTCTGGAGGTAGATGGCCTTGATCGCAAAACTTTGCATAAAGTTTGGCTTTTTCAGATGCTTAGGAGATCACCTCTGGCCCATTAATGATGATTGTAATAAATGTCTTACATCTGGTCAGGACCCTGTTATTATCAAAAACTCTGAATTTAACGGATTGGGCATAGGCCACTTTCGCGTTTTTTTAAACCAGTTTGAAGCAGTTACAGGCAGTTTTAATGGCGGCTTTAGTTTCAAAGCACTTATTTCGTTGAAAGTAATTGGAATAATGATTTCTCTGGACAATGGTGGCAGCATTCTCAAGGATGTACCATAGCTGACTGGTTATACATTTAGTATATTATCTAGAAAAAAAATGTGACCTGTTGGGTAACCCATTCAGCTCGAGAGTTAGATTGTTTGAATAACGAAAAAGTAAGTTTTTTTTATGGAAATCGCTCCAGATAAGGCATGAAGCTACTTGATGTAAGGAGCTAACAAGAACGAAATATGATTATCGCAAAGACAGGAGATGCCTATTCGCCTTAGTCTTGAAAAGACCAACGTTATAGGTCGGAGGAAAACAGTCAGCAGGAAAAGAGTTTCACAAGCCTGCAGTTCTTGGAAAGAAACTACTGGAATAGGGAACTGTATTACAATGAGGTATCAAAACAGCGAATTGATGGAAAGCACTAGACCGAATCAAACGACCTGGAACAACGGAAACGGGGAATAGATCATATAATTCTGAAGAACACATGCCATAATAGTATTTATAGAAAAGACTGAGACTAGCAAAACCACGTCTGTGAGATAGATGTTGCAGAGTAGAAGAAAGGTTGTGGTCAATCAAATTACAGATACGTTTCTGCACCTTATCAAGAACACTCATTAGGACAGAGATTCACCAGTCCAAATATGACAACAGTACTTCATACTTTGTCTGATAGTAAATTTGTAGAGATAGAGAATAGCCTCAGGTGTGAGAATGTGTTTGAAGCGATAGAGAGAACCGACTTTACGAGAAGTAGAAAGAACAATGGATCTAATGTAAGAACTCCAAGAAAGATTTGATGAGAGAGAAAGACTAAGAAGATTCAGAGTCGATTTCTTTCACAAGAGTAGAACCATCCATTAGAATTTCAGGAAGATAAGTTTGTAAAGCCAGTTGAAAATAAACATAAAAACGCAAAATATCAGATTAGTCGTTTTCTGCTCTCTATATTTGCTTCCCTTCTCTGAGTTTGCCCCTCTCTTTTATCTCTTTTCTCTCAGCTACCGGTTTAATAGAATTTCTACTTGTTATATTCTCTTTTATTTATAATGAGCTATTCAAATCTTTTTATTCCTTCATTTCTTTATTGAATTCGACTGTTAATAAACACACACACAAAGAGAGAAACACGAAAGCAGCGGTGAAAGAAACGGTATAACGTAAGACCGGGGCGGAGGTACAAATAAGATAAAGTGAGAGAGGAAGAGAGTGATAGACAGAAACTAAGTTAGAAATGAGTTAATAGCAAATTATTGCTAATCGGAACAATTAAAACGGATATTTTTCAAACATAACTTAATTCCAAAACTGAAATGTATTTTGTGTGATTAAAATATATAGGAACAACTTCAGAGAAACCAGTATTGATGAACTAACCTTTAGTATTAGAACTAGAACTAGCAGTAGTAATAGTAGTAATAGTGGTTGTAGCAGTCGTAATAGTAATGTAAGTCCCACACTTAGCGCCATGAAACGTCAACATATAAAAAATAACTAAAGAGAAAACAAAATTAATATTGTAGACTTTATTTAATGCATTTTATTATTTATATATTCCTCGCTTTTTATCTTTCTCTCGTCTGTTTTTCGTCAGATATTGACATCATGAAGACAGTAGTACTATCTGCAAAATGAATAAAAGGGATGAGAAAGTTTCTTAATCCGAAAAAAAATCGTTTTGAAATTAATAAACATCATTTTATATTTGTTATATCAAAACAATCCAATAAATATATCCGTACTTACAAGAACGGTTAAGATTACAAGATGAATAATAAAATAGTTCTTGTATCCTTAAAATACAGTAGTCAAGATGATTAATCTATCGCTTGTAACATGTAATAGAAATAACTGTGTAAGTTGAAGTTAAAAGGTAACATACTTTACCTCGTATTATCGTGTTCATTTAAGTTTAACAAATAAATCTTTATTGTAAACACATGTAATCGGTATCTGATAGCCGAAGTAGAAGAATGTTGAAACTTTATTTGTGTTTTTAGAAAAAAAACTCAAGCGAAATATATTATAGTCATGTAAAGAACGTGGTGCAAAGATAAAAGAGAACTCGTTAGTTAAATATCGATTTGTAAAATTCCATGCTATAGCGGTATCCTCTGACTGATTTTACATGATAATAAAATACACTTTCCTCAAATAAAAAAAATATATCTTACTGTTAAAAAGACAGAAGCATTCTTCTCTTCCGTGTATATATATATATATATATATATATATATATATATATATATATACACACACAATATAGCGATAACTATAAAACACTAACTCCAGTCTTCTTATTTAAATTTAAAAAAACAAAAAAAAAACAAAACAAAACCCTAATCCTGAAGACGACTACGAAAGTCGAAAGCGCTCGAGAAAATGGCCGAATTAAAAACTATCGGCGAAGTACTATACGGATTGCCACCTGAAACCAGAAAGATGTCTCGACGGTTTGAGAACCTCACGAGGAAAATATACAAACGCGAAAGTTCCGTGATGTTCAACAACGCTTGCTTATATATATATATATATATATATATATATATATATATATATATATATATATATATATATATATATATATATAATTAAGGCGCTTTTCCCCTGTACCTTTGACGAAAGTAAGAAAATAACCACATGCATCACAGGCTACTAAACTCACCACTATATTAAGCTTATTCCATCGAGCGTGTTATAATAAATTTATGACTATTTTCTCCATCTAACACTAAATATTACTTTTGTCTCACAATCGTAGACCTTCCATATAACATAATCCATAGAGGTGGTAGCAAAAACTTTTCCCTCTGATATTTTACTACTAACACTCTCCCCATCTACACCGGGAACTAATAAACAGCGGATACCTTTTTAAAAACGTAACCCTTATTAGTTTTTAATCATCTGGCATTAATTTAGTACATAATACATTACATTGCACACAAATTTAATTTCGCTTATTTTTGAGAATATCGGATTACGTTATTTCTAACTATTACGTATTAACTTATTCTTATTCCGGTTTCTAAGGAATACATTTAGCGAACATAAATACTTATAGTGTTCCGTGATTCAAAATGGCGGCTACCATTTCTTCAGCGATTCGACTTTACGCATTTCCCTTATCAGTCTTCGTTTGCTTCAGCTATATATATATTTTTTTTACTTAAACACATAGACAATTTAAAACATAACACCTTTAAGGCTTACACATCTTTTTCCAAATACTTAAGGAGTAAAACGAACTGTACTGTTCATTTCGACAGCATTCATTTGTTGATATCAATTCCATGGAAGCACGTAATATCAGTTTCTCTACGAACTTTACACTACTTAAACAAACATACAACATAAGTTCATTATTTCACTTTTGCCTATCCATATCAAACCTAACATTAATCCAACATTTGTGTGTGTGTGTGTGGTATTTTACGTAACACGTTTTCTTTTCTGTGTGCTCCTCTCTCACACTACCTACCCCTCTCTCTCTCTCTCTCTCTCTCTCTCTCTCTCTATATATATATATATATATATATATATATATATATATAGTCTAAAGAAGCTTTGAGTCATTTAAAAAAATGTAAAATGCAGTTTTAATTCCCAGACAAACCAACTAAATCCAAGATATTGCAGACTTAACATTCGTTGAAAAATTAATAAATTAAAAAATATAAGTAAACAAAAAAAAAAAAAAAAAAAAGGGGGGGGGGGTTAATTATCTAAGAGTGAAAAAAAAACAGGAGACCTTAAGCGTCTAATATTAACACGGGGATCATCAGCTGTTTACCATGTAACTGTTTCGGAGATTTAAAAACAGGACAGTTATAATATTCATGGCTCTCCAATGGTACTGATTATACGACCATTTCCCCAATAATCAAGTGTCGAAATAATTCAGCTCAAAATATCACTAATATATACATAAAAAAAAAATAATAATGATGAAATAATATTAATAATATATTACCCTTAAGACTACCGTATGATATAGTAATTTGCATATCAAATAACATTAATTATAACAATAATAAAAAAATAATAAAAATAATAATACTATCTAAACACTATATCCAAGAACCATTTTGCAATATGGTAGCTAGCAATAAAATTCAGTCACATTTGACTGCCCCACGAGGGCAGAGTTAGACACAACGTAAGTTCTTACTGTGTCGAAAATCCACTAACATAAATACACATTTACGCATTCTATAAGGATTTGCTTTCAATGACGGACGAGAGAATAGGTAACAGTCCGGCCCGAAACACGTAACCTTTTCCATAATCAGTCAGTGAAAGAGATATCCTTCTACACTGTGGCAATTTCTATTTTTGTTCAACTAAGAAGTAATCTTTTTCATGAGTAAATATTGTCTGATCTGACTTATTTGCGTTCTCTCGGATGTTGACAAATTTTAATTAATCTTTGTATTTTTCTCTCGGGCAACTCCGGACGCCGGGTCCAGCTAGTATATATATATATATATATATATATATATATATATATATATATATATATATATATATATATATATATATATTAGCTGGACCCGGCGTCCGGAGTTATTATAAAAAAAGGAAAACATCAAACTATGTTGTTAAAAATAACACTTCCCAAACCCAAAATACATTAGGAAGAACCAATGTAATATATCAGTTCCAATGCCCTATGGGAGAATGTATCTCCGACAACAATAAAAAAAACTGATTCTTACATAGGTTTCACTTCCACAACACTATCCCGAAGACTCACCCTACATCTCTCCGACACTAGCTCTATATGCCAACACCTAAAAAAACATAATTGCACCCCCTCCCAATATAGAAACATCCTTGTTAACAATACCAAAATGATACACCATGATACCAATATTAAAAAATTAAAAATACTCGAAGCCCTCTACATAAAAACTAAACATCCCACAATTAATAATGTCAATTATGAAACTAGTCGCAACATTTTAAAGTGTCTAGCATACTAATTAACATTACCAAATTCTTAGCCATTAGGTAGTTATGCGTTTGAATTGTTTGCACATTATTTAACGTCATCAATTTCTTAACGGTTTAAACAGTCAAA
The DNA here is from genome assembly GCA_963556195.1 of Sepiola atlantica. NCBI lineage: Eukaryota > Metazoa > Mollusca > Cephalopoda > Sepiida > Sepiolidae > Sepiola > Sepiola atlantica. Next base: position 58,705,956 of record OY744519.1, read on the forward strand.
CTTTAAATCTCTCGTATGTGTAGAACGCCATCACGCTCTCATGTACATTTCAACTTTACAGACGCGTTTTCAAATATAAACTACTTGCCGTTATAATTAAAAAATGAGCACAACAGAATATACACTAAAACTAATACCGCCTGAAGATGATTTGACGATTCAAATCGAAAGTACTTGCAAAAAAGAAAAAAGAATGGAACAAGAAAGCCATGGATCATATTTATATCAATTTGACCGACACATTAGATGGACAATTCGGAAAATTGAAAAAATAAAAAAAAGTCGCATCAAACAAAACCACTCCGTGTTATTTAATGATGTTTGCCTAAATACACACAATATATATATATATATATATATATATATATATATATATATATATATATATATATATATATATGTATATATATATATATATATGTATATATATATATATATATGTATATATATATATATATATATATATATATGTATATATATATATATATGTATATATATATATGTATATATATATATATATATATATGTATATATATATGTATATATATATGTATATATATATGTATATATATATGTATATATATATGTATATGTATATATATATATATATATATATATATATATATATATATATGTATATATATATATATATAGATTTAGATTTTTCACTTATAAAATAGATCATTCAGTGAAGACCGGGGTTGTTCCAATAAAAACAAGCTCGATGATACTCGATTACAGAGTACAGAACATTTATATGTGATTTTATGAAGGCTTACCAAAGCATTCCTTTCAGGACACCAATGATCACCATTAAAGATATTTTTTCTTACAAATATTATTTATTCAAATTAAATGTTTTTTTCTACACGTGTTTCACTACCAAGCAGTTACTTGCTTGGCAGATCATCAGGGAAATTAAATGTCTGGAATACTGATTTCAACTGCCGACAATACACAATGTGGCGTTGCAATAGTTGAGGTCACTTAAGAAGAGAAGAGGAAAAAAAAAAAAAAAAAAATAAAAGTTAAAATTGAAAAACAAGGAAGAACAACGATAAAAAAGAAAGTCCTAGAAAAAGTCTTAGAAAAGTAGCTCGTGCATTATTTCTTCCACCAAGCCAACAAGCAAATAATCGGTCCCAAATACATTAAAAAAAACCCAAAAAACCGGAACAATGTGCGATAATACACTTTCACGTCGGCCGGCACAATGATGAATAAATCCCCCCCCCCAAAAAAAACCAAAAGAACTAAATCATTCAAGATACCTCTCACAAGTTACCATTCCAATCCAATGATAGTATGGGAATTCTAAATCCAACTTCTCACAAAGAAAAATCAACATAAATGTTCGTCCGGGTTCGAAGAGCTTTATTTCAATGGCTGATTTCTTACCCTTCGAAACAAACACACGACAAGTTGAACGTCAATCTCGCAGAAAACTCCTCTATATTAAGAAAAAATCTTAATTAGTAGATAGAAACTATTTATTCAAAATACTGTTTCTAAAAAAAATTATTATTAAACCTATTTTTATAGAAATTAATTATCTAGTGTCTGGGACGTCATTTTACATTTTGGGAAAATATCCTTCATTTAATTAACTGCCAAATTATTATCGTTTTGTTGTTTAACGAAGCGAAAAAAGCATATCCCGCAGAATTTGTTTTTAAAAGATTATTCATATATCAAAAATAAAATGTTATTATAAAAAAGTTTTCTACAAAAATCTAGTTATTATTTTAAATAATTTAAAATATTTCCTTAACGGCTGTGTCTGTTTGCAACTCTCTGTGGAGAATATTATTCTATATTCCATAAATAAATATTACTACGGAATATCGTTATCAGAAATCTATTTTCTATTTTGAAAAAAACCTTTTTTAATGGACCGGGTTATTTTTTGCCAACTTTACGGGAAAATATCACTCTAACTCGTTAAATGACAGGAGACTTTGTTATTACTAAATTATTTCAATGGCAGGAATGGGGAAAACAATTAAGGAAAAAATAATTTAAAAAACATGCATGCCGACACGGACTTAATTTCTAAAAGTAGAAACAATTGGATTTTTATAAAAAGTATTTTGTACGGGATTTTAAATTAGTAATATATATATATATATATATATATATATATATATATATATATATATATATATTGTACGACAGCAGGTGTTATGCGTAAAATTTATGTTCTAAATTTCAGAAGTTATATAGTGATTTCCGAGTACACTTGAAATATATATGGTATTTTACTTTATATATAGATAGAGATAATATACATTACTTTTTACTTGGAAGAATATGCTGTCGTGTATTCCCATCAGACGCAAACATGATCTTGTTCGTTAATAGAAATTGTATGGAAGAGTTGGCATGTCTAGGGATGATATAGTAATAATATAAACTCGTCCATTATTACACGCTCTTGTGTGTATGTGTGTGTGCACGCGCGTATACAAGTTTGTATAAAGCAACAACACAAGTATACAATGTCGCTTATTGCTTGTATAAAAAATAATTTGAATTTATTTCGGCACAATGAAAGCCATCTACTTAGTAAATGTTGATTAACATTGCATTTCTGCATTCGCATATTCCATCTGATTTATAAATTTAAATGCGCATAAGTTATGCATCGGTTGAAAAATTTATGCAAAGTGAAATAATTTACGAAATGTACTTTTTATAACTTTGATATCCAGAGAGAAAGAGAGAGGGAGAGAGAGAGAGAGAGAGAGAGAGAGAGAGAGAGAGAGAGAGAGAGAGAGAGAGAGAGATAAATACTTTCCATTGCCTACATTCTGCTTCGGGGAAGTTAAAAATAGACTGACACGTAGCTATAAGGCATATTCCGACAACGTTCGTAGAATCTTAGTCTTTCTAGATTTGCCGCCCTTCGCAGAAATAGAACTTAAATTCCCTTCTTGAATGTGGTAATGCCCCGTGACTAATGGTCACAGCGCTTGCTTGATTTTGTGGTAGAGGTTCGAATCGAGCGACCGTCTGAGATTATCATCCCTGTACTGATGAGAGCGAAAGCTCGAAACGCTAGGTAAAAATAATTTAATATTATTTATTTAAAACTAATATATATATATATATATATATATATATATATAGGGGTGGGTCGTAATGGGTGAACATTTCAGATTCATGCGAGTAGTATTTTTTTGTGTTCATTTATACATAAATAACACTAAACAATCAAACATTTTGCAAAATTCAGAAGGTGCATGCCAAAAATAGCCGTTAGGGCTCCACGGAACTCAAAATCCATCATTTTTCTGTGAAAAAGTGGTTTCATGCGACATTGCAGGTCCTAAAACATCCTCAAAAGCTATGAATAGATATAGATCGTTAAATCTGATATAGTACTTTAATTTAGGACCATTTTCAGGCTGTGAAAGGGTTTTCATGAATGTAAAATAGCCAAAAACTAGTGGCCTGCACCTTCTGAATTTTGCAAACTTTTCAAAATGTTTGATTGTTTAGTGTTATTTATGTATAAATGAACACAAAAAAATACTACTCGCATGAATCTGAAATTTTCACCCATTACGTCCCACCCCTAATATAAAGAGAGGTTATATCAATATAAATTAAATTTATATAAATTAGAATGATTCCCGAAGGAATTGAATTTCAATTACAAAACTTCCAGCTCAACATTTAGCAATAGATGAAACTTATAATATAAAAAAATCGTTATATAATTTTATCTGGTTTACAATTGTTTCAAAAAAGCAATTCGTATCAGATTGTTGGCATTTTTGATCTGTTATATATCAAGTTGGTATTTTTGCACCCTGCTTTGTTTATTGACGTTTCGTGTTTTCAAAAGCATTGTTAAACCTTCTTTATAGAGTAATTGATTAATAGACTTTTAATTCTGCTGTAGCGATTCTATGTTTACATTTTTTATCGGAGTTGAGGTTCTGAATAGAATAACTTGTTGTTACAGTAAACTACATGAAATCTTGTTTAATTTACAGATTTTTGGAAACAATGACTCGGTTTGGGTATAAATTATTCTATAATTAAATAATAATACATTTTTTGAAAAAAATATATAATGGCAGACTAAGTTTTGAAATATTGCTTGCCAGGAAACAAAAAAGGGCCATTTCACAAGTATAATACTATTATTTGACTTTCATAATGCAGAAATAAAATCATGCTATTATCTCCTTTCCTTATTGTTTCCTTTCGTGAACTATTAATTTATGTCCTGTTTTATTTATATATTTTTTTAATTTCGTTCATTATCAAAACAATTGTCTGTTTTATTCTTCATTGAATCTTCATTTAATACAGAGGGCAGTATACTCTAGGCACACTTTTATTTAGCAAACTAACACGCTTGTTAATTGCCCCTTCTCTCTCGTACGTATATATATATATATATATATATATATATATATATATATATATATATATATATATATATATATAGTGTTAGAAACTAACTAATATAATAACTGTAAAAAATATATTGACTTACATGAGTGATTTTCCACTGGAAGACTTGAGACTATAAGTTTTTTTTTTATATAATTTTTTTTTTATATAGTTTTAATGGTTGAGAAACTTCCGAGACTATATATATAAGCAAACATTGTTAAAAATAACAGCATTCTAATGCTTAATTATACCTTTATTTTCCCAATTTTTCGAATAAATCTTTTTTGTGTTAAAAAAAATAATGTATGTTCCATATGTATCACGAACGTTTTCGATTCTTCGTCAAATCATCTTCAGGTGAAAAAAGCAACTGAACAAAAAAGCTGGAGAAAAATAGAGAATAGCAAAAAAAAAATAAGTTGAGTCAACTTATGCTTATTTCAGTGTCACTTCCTACATATATCGTCAAATCACGAAACGTCAGGATCGTTAGTTTACCATGAAGGCATATCACACATCTAGTGATCTGCAAACCTTACCATTTTTCAGAATTCTCAATTTTAAAACTGATGTCTGATCCTCACTTTTTAGCTTCAAGAACTAATCAGATAAACAAGACTTGTTTTTTTTATTATATCGTTTTTGAAGACGTAGTAGAGGTGATTTGCCATTCTGGATTCAAAGGTTGTGTGTGCGTACTCCTTATGTATTTTTTTTTCTTTTTAATTAGGCTGCTCAATACTATTACATTTAGCTTCATAGAATATGTTTTTGGTTAGAAACTTTTTGTTTCTTTTATACCAATGAGTCACCGCTTATCTCACCTGACAGTTTGCTCCCTCCACGACAGAATGACCAAATGGAATCACTTTTCACTTCAATTTTATAAACATATTAAAATGTTCACTTCTTAATATGCTTCTATCATTATTCACAAAAACACACTATTTTAAAATGTTATTTTTTATACACTAACGAGTCACCGATTATCAAGGCCTATGGGCCACTCGAGGATAAGAGTTAATGAGTTTGACAGTGAAACAACAATGTGAGGATTGGTAAGGATGGTTGCGACTGATCAGAATTAGATTATTTAAGAGAACGGCTCAACAACATTTTGAACTTGAAAACGACCATGCTATAGTCAGCTGGGAAGCATCCCCGTGGTATTGTGTTCCACAGACTGATAATTCTTGGAAATAAACTTTGTTTATGGAAGTTCCGTTTCGTTTTAGGTACACAGAGGGAGAAAGGAACATTATTTACAGAGGCCCAGTTGTTGTAAATGTTTTACAGGTGGACACATAGATTGAAGCTCAGTCGAGCACCTACCATGACGATAGAGTAGAGAAAGACTAGCAACGTCTCTTCTGTGAAAAAGAAGCTGTAGGGAAGAGAAAAGGACATCCCTCACTAGATTTCGAAGTCGGTTTTGTACTCTGTCAAGGCAGGAAAAAGTGCTCCGAGCGACACCTTCTCCTGAGATATGGCAACAGCAAACCATCTTAGGAGGTATTTGACTCTTATACAGGTAGAGGACTGTGCCAGTAGTTAGGGTTAGGGTTAGGAGTGAGATACTTTCTGGAACGGTAAAGTGATTTAACCATTTTTCCAGCGACCTTAGCAACAGATTTGATGTAAGTTTTCCATTGTAAGTTTGGAGTGAAAGGTCAGCCCTAGAACCCTACGAAAGCAGAAGCCTTCCTCAAGGAGAGAGCCATTACTTTCAATTGGGGCAAAGTGAGGATCCAGGCCTTGGCGGTGAAAGAAGAGCAGCTTGATTTTAGATGTATGAAAAATAACACGTCACTCTTTTCCTCATTGCACGACGTGCTCCAGGTCGGAAGAGAGAGACTCAGAAAGTCATGATCATTAATGCTCTTCGAAGTGTTGCTATAGATTGTTGTGTCATATGCATTAATGTAAACGAATGCTCTAAGAATGTAATTTGAGAGATCGTTGATGAAGATCAGGAAGAGGGTTGGGCCCTGAATAATCCTTGATGCACGCTGGCGTTGATTCTATAAGTGGTTAACGGCACATACTGAGAACCTGGGTGTGCCGGGTTCGAATCCAGTTCATTCCACAGACACACTTTCATCAAAACCTGACCTTGTGTCTAACCTCCTGGAAAGGAAGTAAATAAAATACTATGCGATTCAGATTTCTGCCTATCAACGGCTACTTTTATAAACCTATCAGAGAGAAAGGATTTAATCGTTGAGAAGACATTTCAATATAGTCCATTGCTAGCAAGCTTGTGAATTAAACCTTTGTGACAAACCTTATCAAAGGCCTTGGATATCAAGAGCTAGATTCACTGATCCTGTGTGAGATAACAGTCAGCACATCAGCTGTTGATCTTGCAGGACGAACTCCATATTGATTGTAACTTTGTATTTAAGTTGCCGTTATTCGGGGTTCGGCAATTGCATGGTCTTTGTTGTGATCTGGTTGCATCACTACAATTATTTTTATTATTTTATTGTGTTTTTTAATCCTTTTTTAGGTTGGCCATATTTATTTATTAAAAAAAGTTTATTTTGTGTGTTCATATACGGATGTAAATGTATTTTCGTTTGATATGTGTTTATGTATGTGTATGTATGCATTGATGTATATGTAGTAGCATGAAACTATACTCATGTTTGTGTTTAATTTCCAAGGAAGATCATCAGACTAATTGCATGGATTTATATTCTATAATTGTTATAATAGCAAACTGGTGCCTACACTATTTTATAACGTATCAGACTCCTTTGTTCTATTAATCCTCACTTCGGATTTTTTCCTCCAGCCAATGAGTATCACTCCCTTTTTTTGGAAAGGTATTTTGGCGCTCCACATTTTTAAGTGTGTTAAGCAAACAAATAGTGATTGTACTTTGATCCGGTATGAACAAAATTATTCTGGCTGTCACGTTTTTCCTTCGCCATCTTAAATCTATGTTAAAATTATAATTGTAGCAATATATCGGCCTTTGATTTATTTATTCACTTTATTTGTTTTATTCAATTTATTTAAGTGCGCTAGTTTTAAAAAAATATTTTGAATGGTAGGTTGTGTCTACCTTTAAAACCCCCTTTAAAATGCTCCAAAGAAACTGAAATTTGGAGAATATTTATTAATTGATATCTAATACCTATTGTTAAAATTTCACAAAAATCGGAGATATCTGAATTTTCACAGAGGACTTCCAACCCTCTTGGCCTCCTTTACGTAACACTAAATTAAACTAAATATACTCCACATTACCCATCCTTACCTCTATTAGTTGTGTTCCAACATTCATAATGATCGGTTAATTAGTTTAGGAGTAAACCCTGTACATAAAGTATATAAACATACTTCACTTTATATAAATAAATATATTTATTTATAAATGTGTGTATTTTGTGGTAGTAGCTATCATTTAAACATATATTTGTTGAAAAAAGTTTATATTTTTCATAGGATTTCTTTTGTTTTTTTGTTAATGTTCATGTTTGTGTGTATTGGTATAGGTAAGAAATACCTTTAACTGCTTGTTGTCAACAGTTTTCGATCATTTTTATACAGCCTTCATCAAAAGATATCGCATGAAAAGAAGAAGGATAATGAATACAAATTCTACATTCAAGAAAAAGAAAACAACTTGTCCCCGTTTCGCAGACAAAAAGAAATCAAAAAGCGGTAGGTCTCTCTTTCTCTCTCCCCCGTCTCACTTACTCACTCACTTACTCACTCACTCTCTTTCTCTCACTCTCTCTCTCTATTTCTATTTCTCTCTCTCTCTCTTTCGCTCTCTCTTTCTCACACCCGCTTTATCTCCCTCTCCCTCTTTCTCATCATCTCTCTCTTTCTCTGTCCCCTGCCTCACTCTCACACAGACACACACACACACACTCTCTCCCTCGCCCCGCCCTCTCTCTCTCTCCTTCTCTCTCTCTCTCTCTCTCTATATATATATATATATATATAATGTCAAAGGTGACTTTCTGACTAGGTTCGAATCCTTCGAATCCTACACTGAAGATTGCGTAAGCATGAAACACATGTGTTTGTAAGTAAAAATAATAAATATTTATATATATATATATATATATATATATATATATATATATATATATATAAAGTGGTGTAAATAATGTTATGTTATATATATATATTCATAATTATACATATTTGTTTATCTACAATATATACATATATATATGTATATATCTTTCTCTTTTTCTATCTGCCTATATCTCTCTATATATCTCTCTATTTCTCCCCTTCTCCTTTCTCTCTATCCCCCTCTATCTCCCTCTCTCTGTATATATGTACATGTGTGTAGGGGGGGTAATGTAACACCTTCCCCAAATATGTAGGGGTTGGGCTTATCAATAGCCGTAAAAGAGCCTGCTATGTTTTCTCCCTCTCCCATCTCCTATCATTGAAAAGAGACGATATAATAGAATTCCTTTCAAAATTCACCAATAACATATTTCTATTCGTCGTCTTCAGAAATTCGTTAAATACATTTTTCGATATCTTATTTACTGCCATCTTCAAACGAGTTTCTATTTTTTGAATTTTACTTTTTATTGAGTTGTTGTAATAAATGGGAATCGAAAACCGTATTTTATTTTTATTTTTCTTGTCGGTGTGAGAGGATCGAGGGGGTTATTGTTGCTTACGTTGGCCGATTTAAATAAATAACAGTCAACTCTACCTTCACAAAAGAAAGCGCGAAATAAAAATAAAAGTTAAATTCAAAACGATACAACGACCCTCCTCCTATTTCTCCAGTTTTCTTCGGATTTTTTTAAAGATACGTCCTTGCGTCTACATTAGTATCTTTTCCGTCGGTCGTTCTGTCGTGTTGCTTAAGTTTGAATTAGTATTTCCAGGAGTCTGTCACGATTACGTTTCGAATAGCATTTTTATTTGTATTATTTCGATTCATCGGACCATTGTTCTCATCTCACAAAGTTCGGCTGATGTAATCATCGACCTTCTTCAGGTGCGTCTTGTTGAACTCGAGAGTCTTTTTCTTGAATTCGGAATCTGTACGGAATTTCAAATGGAACCCCGTATTTAACCCAGGGGCTACCTTATTCTCGTTTCGTCAGCAATAACTGAGTCTAAGTTTAACTAATTCGTAGTTGTATTCTTAGTATCGCCTGTACTGAGAATTGCACCTTCAACCTTCAGAAAATTGTCACTTGGAACTGATTATCCCTTCACACTTTTCTCCGTTGCGCCACTGGTCCTTGAGGTTACATCGACCGAAACGTAAGAATAACATCCAACCTAGTCCGAGAGATTTGCAAACCAAATGCTTCAGTGGAATCCTGATGGAAAAAGAAGAAGAGAAATACCAAAACTGAACTGGAATACAAACACTCGAGAGAGATTTGATCGCAACGGGAAGAAGATGGAGGGACGCCGTGGATCTGGCTTCAAACTCAAAACGATGGTTTACTTTGACTGCCTCATGTCCGAATAATCCAAATTATCAATCCTCATTTTCATTGTTTGGTCAGAATTAATTCTGAAATAGCATTTTCGTCGGTCTGTCATCCTTGTTTGAAATTGCATTTTCGTCGGTCTCTCACGCTTAAGTTGGAAATAGCATTTCCATCGCTTAAATAAGTAGATTGAATGGATGCATTTTTTTTTAGATACAACCAGCCATCTCCATTAGAGTCTGCCACTGTTCGTGAGTTAATCAGGTGATCTGTCTCGTTTTAGTTTGAAATAGTATTTCCATTGTAAAACGCGCAGAATGAATGAACGCATCTGATTTCAGCTACGTGCAAACTTCTCTATTAAAGGATCTGTCCGTCTGTCAATCTGTCACGCTTGTTTAAAATAGCGTGTTCATCGCTAAACGCGCATGTCGAATGGACGCATCTTAATAACAGCTGTGTTTTCTTCTTTCTACCAGGCGGAATGTTTCAGTCGCAGAACAAGTGATAAATTAACATTTCAAAGTCGATTTGCAAAAATGTGAATTGGTTGGAATGAGTAAAGAAGGGGAAGGGGAGGAATAGGAGGGGGTTAAGGGAATGACCGTAAACGAAATGTGTGTCATGGAATCCGATCATCATCATCGTCACGTCTTCTTCTTCTTCTTCTTCTTCTTCTTCTTCTTCTTGTCGAAATATTTCACCTCATTATTAGTCGCAAGTGTGCAAAGAAGCATTTTTATTCTGTTTTAGTCGATTACTCCATTAATCAGAGACGGATAAATAAACAAGCAGAAAACAAAATAAAAAACAGCAAGAAACAGATGGACAGGGGCAGAGTGTGGAGATGGAGCGGACAGGTGGATGTAATTAATGAATTACGGGAATTTTGTTTGCGTATACATAGACATAGACATCATAAAATAATTATATACAATACGTACACACACACACACACACACACACACACACACACATATATATATATATATATATATATATATAAATATGTATATGTACATGTATATATTTATATATACACTACTACATACATGACAGGTAACCAGCCATATCTGAAAAGGTCGTGAAATAACCTTCTTGATGCTTCAATATGAATATCTATTTCTCGACTTTTGTCATCGATATGTTACTTCGTACACAATTAATATTTCATTCTTAATAGCCAGTTTTTCTATTGTATCGTGATACCATGTTTTTAAGAAAAATAAAATATAATTCGATTTAATACTTCTCAGAAAATACATTGTCCAACTAGGAATATTTCTCAGATATATACCATCTTTGTTATCTGCAGCAAATTAAAATTAACATTGACGCCAACTTTATTATCAGCATTACTGGTAGATAATATTATATTTTATTAATATAAAAAGATACTGAAATAATTAACAAATCTCTGGAATCTTTGCAATTTCGCTGCGGCATCGCGTGACGTCATCTGTCTTCCGCAACCGGTGCAAAAAAAAACATTACCTTTTCTTCCATATTACACCGTCTTCATATATTTCCAACATGGTTACTAACGTTTCTGTTATTTTTCTGTTTATCTGACTCTTTTGAATGTTAACTATTTTCCGAGTAAAAGTAAGGCCAAAATTCCACCTGCGTATTTTTTAGATTTCAAAGATTCATTCTTTCTTGCCAGTAATTTAGCAATGCGAACAGCGATGTTCTAATAGTGCGTTTAATAAAATTAACCTTTAAAAATCTGCATTTTCTTTCATTTTTTTCTACCCGATCGTCTTTTCAGATAAGGAGTTAATTTTGTTCTATTTTTTAAAACATACATATTGAAAAAGATTAAAAGATTAAAGCCTGAGAAGAATTTAGATTTCTCCATTGTAGTATTTGATCGTGTAATATTAACACACATACGAATGTTTTAGCGACGTTAGTTAATTTGTTCTGTCTTCATTTGACTTTCTTTCACCTTTTATGTAGAAATTTTTCGAGGAAACTAACCAGCGACCATTATTATTTCAAAATAAAACGATTTTTTACAAATAATAATAAGAATTAATTTACTAACTAATTTGAATCGTTCCGTATTCTCTTTACTTCTTTTCAGCTTTTAGATATACCCTTTTTATGCAATCTAAGCAGCTACCAGGATAACAAAAAAACGCATTTTTAGAAAGCATCCTTACACAAAATTATTTTATTTGCGAATTTAAATCCAGAAGTTATTTCTGGCTAGAATTACCATTAAGCACTGACATATCACAAAGAATACTTGTCTAGATGTTGAGTGAGAACCGCTTTTGCATACGCGATGGAACAAATGCGTGCTGATTATCATCTACCCACACATGTTGATTGTGAAACTTTGATATTCCATCTAGTTTAAACTGCTTCATCATGAAGAAACTTCATCCGGAAATATAAGGATTTCCGACGCACCGTCCCAAGAACCAGTGCAGAGCAATATGTTTGTAACAACGCAGTTTACACATTGCAGATGATAAGGATACAGCTCTTGTTGGCGTAGCATTTTCCAAACAATCGAATGAGGAATAGCCAATTGCCTTGCCACCTGTCGTGTACTAAGTTGAAGAATATCCTCTACACTATCGAGTACCTCTTCCTTTTGTTCTGGTGTTTTTAATCTTGGTCGCCCTCTGTTGCCACCACGAGGTTTGAAGGTCTCATATCAAGACAGGAGGCGATGAATGATATCGAATATTTTTATATCGAGGCATCTTCGATTCGAGACGACAAGCTTCTGCAGCATTGGCATCAATCAAACCATAAATAAAGTGCATATGTTCTCTCTCCGTATTTGTGTACATGCCATTTTGCACCAGTCGTTAAAACTCAAGAAACCAACAAGATACCGGTACTGACCAGTAGAAAATGCAGGAGTGCGACCTACACAGACGCCATCTTTGAGGGGAAAGAATGTGGATTAGTATTTGAGTCTATAACCCTGAAACCCGGCGTTTCCGCACTTATGTTTATGGTATTTTTTCATTATTTATATATATAGAACATAATCTCGAAGTTATGCTATCGATCTTTCCAAACACCTTATATATTTATATGTGTATACGTGTAAGACCCGTTGAAACGAGAAAGACAGTTGTCTCATAATTTTATTAATATAGTCTTACTAAAAGAAACAAGACATATAAACACTATTTTCGTCGTGATATTCAACATTTGAAATTGATTCTTCAAATTGACGAATAAAATGCCTATGTCAACCCTAACCTTAACCCGTACCTTACTTTGTTTTCCCAGAATTATTTGAGTTATATCCGTTGAATTTATTTTTCTGCAACGCTAGAAAAAGAGTTCTGCTACGCGAGAGTCTGTGATCTTGTTTGACCCACGTGCAGAATTTATGACGAGCCCTTTTCTGGCGGGTCATTCAAAGAGGACGGACGTTTTGTCTAGCTTCTCCTAGGAACATGCTTTCCAACACCACCAACAGGCATTGCCTTTAGGTTACATCCTCTTGTAGCAGTCTATAGACTCTCAGAATCACATAGCACAAATAAAGTAACATTTATTCGTTGCTCACACATAATTCTCTATCTTTGATCTCGACAACATGTGTTCTTTCTTAATGTGTTACTTATTTCGAACTTGTGTTTTTTGTTCTTTATTTTGTATATCATATTTTCCTTTTATCGTTGTCTTCGACAAACTGTCTGACTATCAATATATGTGTATGCAAATCCATCTCTTTTTTTACTATTGTCCTCTTCTCTCTCTTCTGACCTTCGTGCGTGTCATCCACAATAACACAACACGCAAAATGGCGATCACCTGTACGGGGAAGATATACCCAGATATAAAATACGCCCAAAAGGTAAAAACTAAAAACTGAAAAATTCGTAGCTTTTGAGCTTAATAGCTGAAACATGCCAGTTCGAATCCATTGTTTTTAGAAACAAACCTAACACGATACGAAATGACATAGCCACTTTAGCGCAGTATTATAATAGATTATGTAAACTTTCTGTACATAAATCAGTCCAGAATGTTCTATTATATGTTTCATTCACCTACAAATAGATTAGAATATAGGATTTTTTTGTATAGGTTTATAAAAACTGACACACTTAAAAGAAGCCCAATCTCAGCCACGATATTTTGTGTCGTATGCTGAATATGTTGCTTTCCGATCCAAGTTTCCGAGAACACTTTCAGAATCTCTTATAACATACAAGTAACATACAAGTAAGTGAAAAAACATGCTTAACAAACAAGTACACAATGAGAGACCTACTCCCATCGCTCTATTCTAACTTACATTATTCTACTCCACTAGTTACTTTTAAGTGGGCCAGCTTATATTTTTGAAATATGTTTTTCACTTGATCTGATTCGGAAAAAAGAACATGATGTTTTTTACTCAGACCAGAGAACTGGCTAAAAATGTCAAATATTGAGAAGAGCGGAGACCATTGTTATTTACCGAAAGACAAGAAAAGAACAAAAGGAAAATAACAAAAATCAAATACTCAAATAGCACTTGAGAAAATTAAATTGCATAAACCAATAAAAAAAGAATTGATTTGTTTTTTTACACATGTTTTCTGATGAGCAATACAAATTACATTATTTATACATTTAATCACACAAAATAGTACTTTCCTTCCAGTGTTTGTGCACTCACTATTATTTTACACTCTCCGCTAAAATCAATAAATTAAAACATGAAAAAATAATTCATGCATACGTATGTACGTCTGTTCTTAGTTATGCAATGATACAAACGTTTCAATATTATTTTTTAATACATTTAACTTTAATTTTTTATTTAAATTTAATTTAGATTTGATTACAAACAAATCCAAACAAAGTATTAATTTACTTTGTTTTGTTCAAAACTTTTGATCTTCATCATTTTCTCAAAAGGTCATTTAAAATGACACATACGGCAATTTAAAAATATCAAAACAGACACAAATTCACTGGAATCTTTAACACAAACGGATATTCTTGCAATGAGTTCATTGAATGTGTACGTTCACTTTTGAACATGTTATTTCGAACTTAACATGCTTACATTTAAAATAGACCAAACAGACTAGCTGTTGACGAACGGAGCCTCTTATAAATATGCGAGAACTCTTTAACATTATAATCCCCTCGTGTTTTAAATTGACAGTTTTTTTATCCTGACAAATTTTCGAGAGAAATTTTTCAAATGCTCTAAAAGTTCTATCCATTTAAAAGTTTAGTTTATGTAAAAAAATCATTTTCTCTTGAGATTCGATCTTTTGTACTAGAACGTGTTAGGTTAATTTACTCTGTGTCAATTGAACTAAATAACGAACGCAGTTTCACCAAACACTCAAAATCCTTTTCATAGTGTCTTGGACTTTGTATATTTTTACATCGTTATTAGATGCAATATTGCATCGTACATGATATTTCTTGATTCATAAAATGATGTATAATCCTTTTGCAGAGTTGATGTTAGCAAACAATAGACCGATAATTTATTTTATTATTATTGATAATACATTCGTTTCATATTTCTTAAGGTGATAGACAGAAGGCACTTCCGAGAGTTCCAACAACGAAAGGTCACGCGTCGTGACGTAAAAATAGAAAATCATGTTTAGAAGAATGCCCAAACCAACTAGAAAAATAAAAATTGGACGAAAAAGAAAAAAAGTTTAACATCAGTAATACAGAAAATAACTACTACTACTACTACTACTACTACTACTACTACTACTACTACTACTACTACTACTACAATAATAATAATAAAAATCCTATAACCTGACTACCCCCTTCAAATCGCAGAGGGACTAATATCGGTTTGTATCACACTAAATGGCAGTGGAGAATCTAATGATAAAGAGGATGACTATGAAAATCAGCATCTAGGCTTCGACTGAAATGGCACAGAAAGTACTGAAATGCTGAGGAGGTATATTAACACTCAAATCCAAGAGAGAACCACTGGCCGCTATCAGTAATAACTCAATGGTAATTGGCTGATGCGATAAGGCAAAGTGAGGTGCAATATTGATAAGAAGAAGCGAATAGTCCTGGAAATCTGTAGAGACTTGTTGGATCACCACCTGTCTTTACTAGTGAGCGATGACTCGTGTGAGAGTTACTAGTTCAGAAAATGCAAGAAACATCACTTTATAAGCTCCCCCACCCAATAAATTACACCGGCCTCAACTGACACGGCACAAAATTGAACCAATGAACAAAAATAGCAAGAAACACCATCAGCCCCCCCCTAAAAAAAGAGAAAAAAAGAAAAAAAGAAATTAATAATAATAATAATAATAATAATAATAATAATAAAATGGTACTAGCCTAGGCTGACACCACACAAAATATTTGCATAGGGTCAAGAAGGATGAGAAGACCGAGGAGGGACAGCACTAATCAGACCTCTACTGGAAGTGCAGAGACTGCTGGGACCTTGGGGAGGCTTATTACTACCCAAATCCCGGAGAAGACCAATGGTCTTTACAAGCTATAAAATCAATGGTAAACGGCTGTTGTGATACTGCAAGTTTATTTGCAGTAGCTATCGAAAAGAGGTGGACAATACTGGAAATCTGGGGAGACTTGTTGTCACTCAGACTCCAGGGAATACCATCGGTTGTCGGTGAGCAATCACTGATGACCTGTGTAGGAACTCCTAGTGAGTACATAATAAAGGGTGTTAGCACTAGGATAATCCCGAAAAAAATAAAAAAAAGAATGGGAGAAATTGACGAACGGATATAATGAGTGCGGAAACTAACTCGCCTAAACTGCGAACACCAACTAGTCACATGGAAGTTGCAATAAAAAATAAAACATAAAGAACACGACCGCATGAGACCAAAAGGCATGAAACCACAAGATTTAAGTCCACTAGACCACCTCCCTAAAAAAAAATTTCGCCAGCCTCAGCAGGTGCGACTCCAAATAGTAGTGGAGGGTCAACGACGGCGGAAAGAACGAGAAGGGAGACCACCAACCAGACCTCCCTTGGAAGAGCGCGGAGAATACTGGGACCTTGGGGAGGCCTTTTGTCACCCAAATCCCAGGGAATACCAATGACCATTGCCAGCGAGAAATCAATCGTAAGCGGCTCTTGTGATAGCGCAAAGTCATTTGCAATAGTTATCGAAAGAGGTTTAAAGGTCAATAAATCTGGTGAGACTTGTTGTCCCTCGGACTCCAGTGAACACCACATATTATTATCAGTGATGACATGTATGAGAACTCCTAGTAAGAAAATAATGATAACAAATAAAAAATATCTGGGCATGCTCGAACCCGACACCATCAAGCAGCAATAAAAGAGATAATAAAATAGAATAGTTCAGCAGATCGTTGCTTGAAAATAAATTATGTAGCACCAACCTAATAAATAAATTATATAGAATAAACCTAATAAATAAATTATATAGCATAAACCTAATAAAAGAAATACACATTTGCATATTATCCCTTGCAAGATACTTATAAACTTGACAAAAGAAGAAATTAATTAATGCCTATGCACAACGCCTTACACATGTAGGATCATGTTTAGAGGAAAGAAAATAGAACAAGCTTTAAATCAAATTGGGGTCACTTTTAGTATTAAACTTAATATTGATCACTATGCCTATCAGCCAATACAAAATACTTTCCAAACGTTCGGTTTCGGATTACAAAAAAGGCACAAACATCCGCAGTCTTCTTTCCAAATATGTTCTTAGAATATACACAAATAACTGTCCCATAACTATCTCTGAGTGTTTAAGTTTTTTGTATTCTTAATGGCGCGTTTGAAAGAGCAAAGATTCATATTCATCGTAGTAGCAGGAACCTGAGTTGAGCACGCGTGTTTCTCACAGGCTGCTTCACGCTAGCAAATACCAGTTCTCACCGGTCAGTTTTCATAGTCTATCGTAGTCGCTGCAGCGTGCGAGCATACAGGGCAGTTTCCATAGAAACACGGATACCCGTGTTTTAGTTTTAAACACATCTTTTCTTATGAATAAAACTTAGACAAATTACTTTATTTATACATTTAATTATATAAAATAGTACCTTCCTTTCAGTGTTTGTGCAGTCACTATTATTAAATCTTCTCTCCGAAAATAAGAAATAAAATAAAATAAAACACAAAAATAAATCATTCGTCCATTCATGAGAGGATATATGATCTTAGTTATGCAATAATACGAACATTTCAATATTATTTTTGAATATATTACATTTCTATTGATTTTTCATTTTAGTTAAAATTTAATTAAGATGTTATTTACTATTAAAATTAGGGAAAGATTTGTGTTGCCAAATTAACGCATGTTCATGGAAGTGGCCAGGAAATGGAAAACTCTGTTGTGAATGTGAAGTGAAGAATGATGAAGGAAAAATCGATTACAATAAATTAGTATGAAAGATAGTTGAAAGAAAATTTAAACTTCCGAAAGTTCAGGACGGTGTATTGGGGAAGGAAACAAATACATTGATGGCAAGGGAATCTTGAAATTGGATGGTTACAGGAGACTTAAACATAACAACTGGAGCATTACTCATGACAGTTTAGGATCAATAAAATAGCTCCAAAAGTTGGAATTGATAAACCGGGAAAGCTTAATGAATGTGAAACACTTCTTGCTAAAGGCCTGTGCATATTCTGGGCTTTCCAATAAGTGCTGGCCTATAGCAGAGTTTTGCTGTTTGTTTGTTTCAAATTTTCTTATTTGAGAAAGTTATTTTCGCTCTCTTCAGCCGATATCTGCTGAATACTTAATGATATGTTGTTTATTTCTAGTAACCAAACTGTGGGTAGTACGATTTATATATCTTGGTAAGAAATCCTTTTGAATAGATTATAGAATATCTTTAGTATTAAATACTGTACCTAGATTAGTAATATAGAAACAAAGAAACAGTGTCTGTTCAAGACATTCTTAGAATTATAATGCAACGTAGTATCCCCTAATTGCTTCTTTAAGTGCACCAACAATACATATGTAATGGTATACTTTATTCCATTCCTAAATAGGTTCCAAATATAAACGTCTGTAATGTACTTCAAGTGGTTATGCATGTTATTGCTTCTTATAGATATCTACTGGAAATCGCCTGTAATTTTCCAATATACAACCTATAAAAAACTATAAAAGTCTGCATTTACTTGGTATATTTTGGCAGTCGATCGTCTACTCAATTCAGGCAGAATTTTCTCCAGCAGGTTAGAACACAAGACACGGAACTAAAGGACTTTACATTGTTCAACTTTTATTACTCACTATTACACTCATTTCTCTATTTTTTCTATGTGGAAGCAAAGCACAGCACACCCTCGCTTGTTGCAATCAAGTAAGCTTCTTTCTTTTTCAGAATTTATCAAAATCTATTTTCATTTTTACACATTCTTTTCTAAACAACAAACCATAAATGTTTCATTCAATAATTTTACTTACCGACTTTTGTAAATCACAACCTGCAACACGACCCGGAATTGAAGTCCAGATTTGACCAAATATTATCTCACGAATTCCATTCGCTAACCTATATTTCGCGTAACCTACTGATTATCACGTTGATTATCATAATATATGTTAGCGGGCAAAATATCTTAAATCTTTCTTGAAAAAGTAATTTAGCAAAATAGTAATAGTAATTTTGTATAATATACTTTTATACAGTATACGGATAGTAATTTCGTACAGTATACTTTAAATTGCACCAACTTCAAAAATATGTTGTTTTTAACAAATTCTAGGTGCCAGATGGATTAAGTTATGTATAATTTTATTTTGATGTTGAGAATTTAATGAATCTCAATTAATATATAGACCAGTCAAAGTAGGTTTCTGATATACATGACTAAGGCATAAATATTAACACTTTTCAATAAGAAAAAGAAAAACGTTATTTTTTAGAGCCAGATCTAGAGAATTAAGTTTGTGTTGTGTTTCAACTTTACGTCATACATGCAGAAAACCAAGTTGCCGTAATCGCTACAAAAACATTAAAGTTCACAAATTGTATTCATACCTTGATAGCTACATGTACTAATTTTAGGCGTTCCTGCATGACCCTGCCATACTTACCGTCCAGAAATCAAAGCTTCTTATTTATGCTTTCAAAAGGATTAACTGGTGACACAACTGATGGAAGACAATAGATCTTTATTGTACTTGATCTTCGTTCCAAATCACTGATCAGTAGAGGGTGACAGAAAGGGAGAGCGGGAGAGAGAGAGAGATACTCACTGTTTGATTATATTTTTTCAGCTCATCTCATTTTACAAGCCCACGAGTTGCGTGATCCAAACGGACTCTGTTCTTCTCTCCCACACACTCTCTTATAGCCATGTGACGTCATATCTATTTTTAGTAATTACCACAATCTAGCAATATTTACGCCGAATTCATCAGCTTGACTCCGGCTAACCTTTCATTTCCTGTTATTCTCAACGAACCAGTTTATATACTAGTGGGTCTTTTCGCCTACTAGCTAACATTTGTAGTCAAGTTGGTAAAATTGATAATGTGCCGTAAACATATGGAAAATATGCAATCGGTTTACTTATGTTAGAAAACCAACAAATATATTTAGCATAATTTTTCCGAAGAATTTGGGCATTGCGACATCATCTAATTGGCGGTGCATTTCTTTATTGAAGCTGAATCTTACAGATTAAGTGGTAACCTGCATGAAATAAATACGCAATTTCTTCTGTCAAAAGAGGGTAGTGAAGGAATCCCATATAATGCATAAAAACTCCCATTGGAAATAATAACGGAAACGAAAGATAATGAAGCAATTGTACAATTTTCTGAGTTTAGTTTTAGATCATAATCCATAGTCATCTCGTAAAGTTAGAGAGCCAATTATGCATACAATAGATCAAAGTAAACAGTTTTCGTTTTAAGTAGACAGTACGTTGCATACCGGTCGATCTCATTTTATCTATATAATGAAAGTGAATGTATGTGTGTCCGTCTCGCTTCAATGACTACGTATGTAAATTAAATTTTATGAGCAAAGAAGGAGAAACTTAATCTTAATATGAACTGATAATAATACAACAATGAAAGAACGAATAATCATGTATACCAATTTAAATTTCATGAGAAAACAAACAGAAGCTTAAATAATATCTGATGATAATAATAAAAAAGAAAGGAAAATAATTTATTTTACTTTTAATATAGACACAAAAATATTCCCTTATTATTATTAAAACAAAACGAAGAAAGAGAGAGATTGATATATTGAGAAAGAGAAAGAGTTTTGTCTTCTTTTTCTTATAGATTAGTTTTGCCTTCTTATCGATTAGTTTTGTCTTCTTTTCTTATCGATAGAGAGAATGACAGAAAGAAATAGAGAGAGGCATATATATATATATATATATATATATATATATATATATATATATATATATATATATATATATATATGTAAATATATATGAGGGTAAAATGCACGATATATCATAAAAATGAAATGCTTTGAAAGACAAGATGTTTGAAAAAAGATAAACGGAAAAAAACAAATTTTAAATACAGGAAAAAAATCATCAAAGAAAAACGGAGATTTTATCAGTTTCGTCGGATCACTTTTTCTGAAGACGTTCGTTGATCCGAACGAAACCGGTAAAATCTGTCGTTTCTCTTTGATGATTTTTTCCTGTATTTTAAATTTGTTTTTTCCGTTTACCCCCCCCCCCACATATATATATATATATATATATATATATATATATATATATATATATATATATATAGAGAGAGAGAGAGAGAGAGAGAGAGAGAGAGAGGCTGTCTATTCTTGTTATCGATTAGTTTTATTTTTGAATGATTTAAAGTAATCAATATCAATTAAATTAGAAACAATGTCATTTTCTGTTCTATTTTAGTTGTTTTTACGTATGTTAGATAAAATGTCCGAATATTCAGAATTTGTTTTGGCCTTCGAGTACATCACCCATTTTATTCATGGAATCAAAGCGATACAACATGACAAGACTTTGCCCCTCATTACCGAGTTTGGTGATAAAACTTACTTGATGTTTCGTAGGGATTTTATAACTCGGAAATGTTCCGTGTACATATAGAAGAAATTAGTGCGCCACAATAGGTACGTGCAGCGTCAATTGGTTCGCCATAGTAAGCACGTGCACGGTCAATTGGTGTGCAACAGTGCAAGTTCGAATTGATGGGCTTTATCGGTACATTTCTGAAATTGATGAACGGACAAAAAAAAACAAATTAAAAAGAAACGTCATCTCAACATTAGCTTACTCATTCATAAATCAGAGACAATTACAAGAATAAAGAGACTGTAATATATAAATCCATAATTCATTTCATAGAGGCTTAAAATGCTTTACAAAATAAGAATAATGTTTCTGTCATTTTGTCATTGCGTTGTTATTCTTATTTACTCACACTGATAACAAGTGGTGCTTCCTGGAGTATGAGTGGCAACGAGTATCCCGAGATTTCCAGCACTCTCCGCCTATTTCTATAAACGTTGCAAATCATTTCGTTTACTTTTTATACCGTTGACAACGATCGTTGGCCGCCTGTGCAACTTAATAAGCTTCCCCAAGTTTCCAGTGCTCTGTGAATCGTTCCACTAGAGGTCTGGTTGGTGCTCTCTTTCCATCCTCCTTCATCATTTATGACCATTTTGTTTGCCACCAGCCGAAGCTGGTGCTAGCACATATGATTTGTGGATGTGTATGTGGGGGTCAGATTATGGCATTCCTGGCAGTTGAAGTTTCCTTGGATTGGTGTAATGTTCTTTCTATATTTTTTGTTCTATTTAAATTTATATGGGCTGATAATCATCATCATCATCATCATCATCATCATCATCATCATCATCATCATCATCATCATCATCATCATCATCATCATTGTTGTTGTTGTTATTGTCGTCATCATCATCATCATCATCATCATCATCATCATCATCATCATCATCATCATCATCATCATTTGTACTCACTAGGAGTTCTTACACAAGTCATCGTCAGTGATTGCTCACTGAGTATACGTGACAACTAGCCTCTCCAAATTTTCAGTACTCCACCACCTCTTTTCGATAACCATTGGAAATGACTTTGCAGTATCGCAACAGCCGCTAACCATTGATTTCTCGCTGGTAACGATCATTGGTCACCTCTGGGATTTGGGTGGCAATAAACCTCCCCAAAGTTCCAGTACTTTCCGCACTCTTCCAGTGGAGGCCTGGTTAGTGCTGTCCCTCCTCGGTCTTCCCATCCTCCTTGACCATTCACGACTATTTTGTGTGGTATCGGCAGAGGTTGGTGCCATCACTTTTTATTACGTGGGGCCAGTTTATGAAATTTCTTGCAGTTTCTGTTCCCTGGGTTCATGTAGTGGTGTTCTACTAGTGGTTTTGTTTTCTTCCTATTATAACTTCCAGGTGACTGGTTACCGTTCGTAGCTTATGTAGCGTAGGTTTCCGCATTCACGGATTTTCCTTAAGATTGCAGCTGTTTTGATCATTGCCGTCCTTTATATGGTCTCAGTGACCCTTTTGATTCCAATTTCTCACAGTTTTTTTGACTGTGCTTAGTGCTTTTACACTTATTTGTATAATATTGTCTTTCTTCATGCTCTATATCTCTTTCAATTCTCTGGCCAGTTCCGTGTATTTGCTTCATTTTTCCGTCTCCTTAATTTTCACTCTGTGGTCTGTTGGAACGGCAAAATCTACGATTTGGTAGGGTTTTCCTTCTTGTTGACTATTATGACATCCTTTCTCTCAACTTGTATGAATGTATTTGTTTGCACCTCCATGTTCCAGAAGATTTTGTGATTTTTGTTTTCCAGTACTGTCTCTGGTTTATTTCATACCATTTGTTCGTATGTTCGAAATGCGGTCGTTTACATAGTTCCCAGTGTACTACTTTCCCCCACACAGTCATGTATGTTATTGTATTCTTTTTCGGCGAGTTTGCTGCATTCACTTATTATGTGATTTATTGTTTCACACAATCTGCATTTACTGTTTTCCTAGGTTTGATTTATTTTAGCTTTTATATAGTTAGTTCTAATCGCATTGTTCTGTAAAGCTGTCAGTAGAGATTCCATGGCTTTGTTCAAATGTCCTTGTCTTAGCCATGTCTAGGAGTGTTGGTGGGTCCCTTCTCTTGTCATTCGTATGAAACGTTCATCTAGCTGTTTTTCTTTCCATTTTTCTTTTCTTGTTTTTTTGTTTCTAATTTCGGCGCTTCCTGAGTTAATCATTGGGACGGCGTTTCCTGCTGCGGTGATTAGCCTTTCTGTGTACTGGGTTATGTATTTATGCAGCTCTTTTTTGTGTCGTCCACATAATCTTCTATACTTACCAGTCCTCTTCCCCTCTTCGTTTTTTTTTCACGTACAGTCTGTCTTTATCGTCTTTTGAGTGTAGTACTTTCTGCATGGTTATTAATTTGCTAGTCTTCTGGTCAAAGTTCTTGAGTTCTTTAGTCCAGTCTGTGAATGGTTCAGAATATCTTATAAGTGATACTACTCAGGTGTTAATTCCTTATACTAGATACTTTTGTTTCTAAGAGATTCCTTGTTCTTCGCAAATATTATTTTCCAATCTTCTCTTTCATTTCGTTAGATTTGATGGTGTTTGCTTCCAGAACTAAAAAATATTAATAGCTATCATGTTCGCCTAGTGTCCTTATCTCCGCTTGTTGTGGCAGTTCCATGCCCTTTATTGTCTTCAGTTTTCTCCTTTTCATCTCTAGCAGTGCACACTTATAAAAAATTCCAAATTCCATTTGGATGTCCTGGCTGAAGATATTGGTCGTATTCAAAAGATGTTCTAGTTCATTTTTGCAAATAGCTTCAGCTCGTTCATGTACATGAGATGGTTTATTCTTTGTTCTGTGACTTTAAACTTGTATCCGACATCACATTTTCTAGGTATGTAGTTTAGTGGCATTATGGCTGTGATAAATAGTAGTGTGATAGGGAATCTCCTTAGAAGATGTCTCTCTGTATTTTTATCTCAGTCAGGTGCTGTCCTCCACCACCACCACCACCACCACCACCACCACCATCATCATCATCATCATCATCATCATCATCATCATCATCATCATCATCATCATCATCACTTGTAGTTCTCAAACCAATCGCTGTCGCTGATAAACACAAGTGGCTTTCTCTTGAATCTGAGTAACAGAAAGTGTCCCCAGATTTCATATACTCTCCATTTCATTGCATTATTATTGTAACCCACTTGGTGACTTCACAGTTTTACCGTTTACTATTTATTTCCACTTGTTGTATGGTTGGTGGTTTTCCCTGGTACTTTAGTGACAATATACTTTCTAAACATTCAAGTATTCTCCGTACCCTTCCAGTCGTAGTCTGGATGGTGCCGGTCCTCTCAGAACCGCCATGGTCACTTTCAGTGGTATCAATCGATATGGGTGCCATCGCGCTTTTTTGGAGTTCAGGGAAATCAGATTGTCGTTTTGTTTGTCCTTATTATATTTTTAGTTGTGCTCACGTGGTGTTATTCTGTTTAAACTTTCCTGTGGTTACTCGCTGTGACCTGATGGTCTGGGTTGGCTTCCATACTCAATGCTTTTCTAAATATCTCAGCTGTTTTCATCAGTGTCATATTTTTATGATGTCAATCCTCCTGTTTATTCCAATTTTTCCGAGTTTTGTTTCTATATTTTTCTGAACTCTATTAAAATTATTAATATTACTGTACCTTTCTTCGTGTTTTATATTCAATTTAGTTCTCTTGCAAGTTCTATGTATTTGCTTAGTGGTTCCTTCCTTTAGCATAACCATGTCAACTGCTGAGATGGCGTATTTACTTGTAACCTAGTCCCTTAATTTTTTAAAGGGGGGGGGTGAAACCAGACATACTGTTTATACCGTTATAAGTAGTTAGTTCCCTAGGCTACGCTTGCCGCGTTATTCTTATAGTTTTTGGTTAGTCGCTTTCGTTAGTAACATACAAGACGCAAAGATAACATGTCGAATTCTTATCCTTGGCTTTAAACATTTTGTTTTGTTTTTTAATGACCGAGAAACACAGTTCGGTTGTCAGTTCATCGCTGTTTTAGTAGTAACGCTTCTACTCAAACTATGTCGCCACATACGGCTCTCTGCGTCTATGTGTGTATGTTTTCATGCGTGTGTATATCTTGCTCATCGTAAATTCTTTCGTTCGTGGAGAGTGTGATCTTTACTTCTTCCACTTCAAGTCCGGTCGCCTTTTCTGGGTTCTCTTCTTTCTCCCTATCCCTGTCTGTCTATTTATTTAACTATATTGATTCATTGGACTGGCTTAAAGCTTAACGTCACACATATTCTTATTTTCCATCACAATTCTTTATTTTTTTCTCAACGATATTTCTGGCAAGAATTCGGATACCTTTTACATTTTGGAATTGTATTTGTTTTCGATTCTCATAAACTATACCGTCTTTGTGTCCTTTGATTTATCTCATAACATTTTTGCACGTTATTTCCTTTTGATGTTACTTTAACGAAAGTATTATTTCAAGTTTTTCTTTGTCAGTAAATTGTATTATTAAAGTAAACGACTACGTCACACTTGTGTTTTCGCTAGATCTTTGTTACAATAAGTTCTCTTTATTAGATCTTTACTAGATCTTTGTTACAATAAGTTCTCTTTATTAGATCTTTACTAGATCTTTGTTACAATAAGTTCTCTTTATTAGATCTTTACTAGATCTTTGTTACAATAAGTTCTCTTTATTAGATCTTTACTAGATCTTTGTTACAATGTTACAATAAGTTCTCTTTATTAGATCTTTACTAGATCTTTGTTACAATAAGTTCTCTTTATTAGATATTTACTAGATCTTTGTTACAATAAGTTCTCTTTATTAGATATTTACTAGATCTTTGTTACAATAAGTTCTCTTTATTAGATCTTTACTAGATCTTTGTTACAATAAGTTCTCTTTATTAGATCTTTACTAGATCTTTGTTACAATAAGTTCTCTTTATTAGATCTTTACTAGATCTTTGTTACAATAAGTTCTCTTTATTAGATCTTTACTAGATCTTTGTTACAATAAGTTCTCTTTATTAGATCTTTACTAGATCTTTGTTACAATAAGTTCTCTTTATTAGATCTTTACTAGATCTTTGTTACAATAAGTTCTCTTTATTAGATCTTTACCAGATCTTTGTTACAATAAGCCTCTTCAAGATTTCAATACCCCGAGTGCCCTTCCAGTCGAGGTTTTTTGTTTTTCTCCTGCATTTTTACCTGTTTTCCGTTTGTCTTTATTCACACATACACACACACACATATAAATGTATATATATATATATATATATATATATATACATACATTATATATATATATATATATATATATATATATATATATATATATATTCACCTAAGCAGTTTCAGTTTCCTGGGATTTAACATGAAAGTGATTAATGATTATCTGGGTGGAGCTATATCGTGGACATCTGCTGATTCAATGGTTCCCTTCATGGCAGAATTAATAGTTAAGACTATTTAAGTATGTTATCTTATCAAATTCATCCTATGGCTGCGGAACTGTATCCGGGATGAGGGCAATATTTAAGGATGACAATGTATCAATTTACACAATTAAAGTTGTTATTGAATAGCACACACGTGAAATATTCTAGTGAAGTTCAGCATCATACCCTGCTATAATATTCTCCAGATCTCTATATTATTGAACTTAGTTTTGTTTTTAAATTCACCTTAAACCAGGCATTTTGCAACTGAGGCGTAAGGGCCTACGGTGGTTACAATCCAAATTTATAGGGAACATCCTAAGTGAAGAGTTGTACAGCAAGATATTTGTTGATATTACATTTAAATTGTTGCATTTTGGTACAGTCGGGGAAACAGAGAGCAGAGAGGTATTTATAATAGCAAGCGATTCGAGAATAAAAGCTATTAGAGTAGAATGTTTTCGGCATCTGGCGACCTCTACAGTGAAAGGGTGGGATTTTGCTGCTAATCGGATCTGCCGGAGGTATTTACGTTATTGTGAACTTTGGAAAGAAAAACAGGTAAGGTGTCAATATCACAAACCATCATCACTGCAAGAAGTGGAGACTGTTTTAGATTAAGAATGGCCAAAACATAATTTAAACTTTGTACGAATCTATTCCTCATAGAATCCAAACCACGTAATCACTGCCAAATACGGTCTTACTATAGATTTTGTTTTAATACTAAAGTGTTTCCTTTATTTTTTGCCCAACTTATTTTTTTTTATCCTTGAGTTCGTCTTAGTACGTTGCATGTATACTTCTAGTCGTGTTTACGATGTGCTGTTTTATTTTGACACCCGTTGTTGGTCAGTGATGATGGCTATGTGGATTGTCTTAGTTTTTGTCTTAATAGTCCAGCTGTTTTACTCAGTGATGTGGTTTATATAGTGTCAATTCCACCTTCGATTCTAATTTGTCTTAGTCTTTTTCGAAATTTAAAATAGAACCATTTTAGAAGTTGCTTGATCTTTCGTTTACAAAGTACTCAAAGAGTAAAAGGCTTAAGACAGAAAGGTATCACCATCATTAAAACGTACGATACATTCTTGACACACTGATAGCATTAGAATACCTGAATGAATTCGGTAAGTACAGCACACCGTTGGTGGTAATCATAGAAGATCCACGAGGTCGATTACAAGAGAACACCGTGTGCCAGAAGGAATACCCTGAAATACCGTTAACAAAGACATCAGATACAAGTTCTATATAATTAGTAAAGGTCATTTGATGACAAGAAAGGTAAAAGAAAATCGCTTATTCTAAGCTAATAGAGGCCTAAACAAATTTTAAAATCCAACATGACTACATTATTTCTAATATTTGGCCTCCGAGCTCCCCAGATTTCAATTCATTCAATGGACACTATGAATTAGTTTTATCTTCCACCCGTACACTTCGTTTCATGGAAACACTGGAAACTCACCCCGCATAGTTAAAGATAACAAATGTGACCGTTTCATCAAGTAACGTTTTAGTATTGTTACCCACAATGGTAAGACTCATCGGACAGAGAATAGCCATTTTGGGTCACACTATCAAAACGTCGACTAATGAATCGGTCACATTTAGTATCTAACTCTTCGGGTTGAGTTTCCAAAGTTTCAGTGACACGGAGGGTACAAATGGAAGATCAACTAATGTATCATGTCCATTGAATAAAAATATATATGCTTTTGCAAAAGTAATGGGGGAACTTTGGTTATTTCTTCTATAACACTGAATTACACTATATATATATATTTTATATATTTATTTTGTTTTTCCTTCATCCCTTTCTCTCTTTTTTCTTCCTTTCTTCTATTTATTTCCTTCTTTTGTCCTGCGTTCTTTCTTTTTTTCTTTTATTCTGTCTATGTTCTTTCCATTCCTTTCTGCGATATTTTTTTTTTAATTTAAAAAAAGAAAAAGTCTCCCTTGTAATTTCCATTTGCCGGACTCCGTTGAGACGCAACATTTGGAAACGATACCGCCAACGGAGCCCCGCGGACCCGATTTGCACAACAACGGAAATAGGTCGCCATCTTATTTCTTTGTCTCTTTCTTCTTTCTTGCTTTTCTTCCGAGTGCGACAATATCAATCTTGGATGCCAAATTAAAAGACTATAAGTCACAATGGATTGACGCGCACCTTATCGCTTCCAGGTACCAAATATAAGTGAAGCCCCGCCGCCCTGTTCAAGTCGACACAGTTCTTAGGGGTAAATAGGCACATATATATACACACATGCGCAAGAACACAAATAGACGCGCGAGCACACACACACAAACATATATATATATATATATATATATATATATATATATATATATATATATATATATATATATATAATATGCTAATACGCGCTGTGTCTCTGTTTCAATATATATATATATATATATATATATTAAATGTATGTATAAATGTATGTATAAATTTATGTATAAATATGTGCGTACCACCAGAGGAGTTAATTCAGTACATATTCAAGCAAAATATTGTTGTGCGTATTTAACTGTTCGCCACATCATACTATGCATCAGCAGCAGCTGACCTAAAACTTGAAGAATTTGTATTGTTTATAAACACTATGACAATTATTTTTGCAACGTACTTTAAATATAAAAGTTTTTGAGAAAATTGAAAAAATGTATTCCGCCATTTTACCATCCAAGTCCAATGTATATATATATATATATATATATATATATATATATATATATATATATATATATATATATATATATATTCAAGAAAATACATCCCAGGACAGATAAAATTAATTTCCCGAACAGAACAGTTGTGCACCACATTTATGCTCTCTAACGAAGATTAAAATCAAATTATAATTCTACTAAAGCTAATGTTTAGAATCCTTATTCTAATTTTGATCAACATCTATTACATGATTTGATTCAGGAATATAGCTGAAATTTAAGGGATCTTCAGAACACATTCAAATTCCGTGAATGTTTCTTAATTGCTGTAAATTCAAAGCAAATTTGATATATTTCATTTTCAAATAGGAGGCTGTACCTATATTATTCCTATTAAACCCCCTTTAAAATACTTAAAAGAAATTGGGAATATTTTGTTTTGTGAGTCATTTTATTATCAACTGACTTATATTTAGAATTTCGAATCC
This sequence comes from Sepiola atlantica, assembly GCA_963556195.1. Classification (NCBI taxonomy): domain Eukaryota; kingdom Metazoa; phylum Mollusca; class Cephalopoda; order Sepiida; family Sepiolidae; genus Sepiola; species Sepiola atlantica. The sequence goes on from OY744519.1 coordinate 58,736,445, forward strand.
TTTCATATTTTGGACTTGAAATGTCAACTGTTCGGACCCTATAGATTACAATTCAATGTTCAGCTTATATCTGCTTCCTATATCCGATCTCTTGGATATTTACAGAGATATATTATATTTTTATGTTTCTCGCTCACAACTTTTTATACATACACATATTTGCTAAACAGTAATACAATTTATACTGATGTTTTCTTCTAATTTTTCTTCTGATGAAAAGAGCTTATTTTTGAAAATCCATGGATTTTAGTTGCTTAACAAAACAATATATTCCTTGTTTGTTTTATATTATTGCTCTATCTAGTATATGTCCATTGAATTATCACGATAGAATGTAATAATAAGATATACTATATATCTTTGTCGTTTCATTTGTATTGCATACATATAAATGTATAATGTTAATACAAATATATACATATATGTATATATATATATATATATATATATATATATATATATATATGTATGAACAATTTAAGTAAAATATGTTTATGTGTTTACATATTTTTGTGTTCATTTCCAATTAGTTAACGTATAGGAATATATAATATTTTCTTAAACAGAATTTTCGGCTACAGCGTAGAGAGATATATGTGTGTGGGCAGCATGTCGTAAAATTAGCGAAATAGAGTATAACCAATGGAATGGATAGGCGTCTACACGTGATCTTTATACACACACACACACACACACACACATATATATATATATATATATATATATATATATATATATATATATGAGAAATATTGGCACTATTTTTATAAGTATCGTTTTGTATTTGAATATTAAACGATATATGCTTTATTTCTTTAAAATAAACGTGTATCTACCTTAAAGCATTTTTAAAATATAAATCATTGTTGTTTTGTTTTCTTTCCTTGGAGATGTAGACATCTCTCTTGAATGTCCGTTGAGGTGTTGACTGCTTGCATGTATAATTTAAGGTAAATAAATGTTTATTATAAAGCCAAAAAAGCATATATATATATATATATATTTGGCTTTCTCACAATTCAATATATATATAAGAGAGAGGGTGAGAGGGAGAGTTGCGGCCATCTTAAGATGCAATATGTAAAAAACACTGTATTCACGTTCTAGATTTCAACATATGGTTTAATTATGGAGATTATGGAAGCTGGGGATGTATAATGTGAACCAAAATATTACATTCAAATTCATTCATAGAAAAAGATGAAATTAAACTAATCTAGAAAAATATGCTTCTTTTATATAATGTCGATTTGTTTTCCCCTGTAACTTTGACTACACTAGAAAAATAATCGACTGCATTACATACTGAACTGATTTGCCATGCAAACTACCCGGTTCCCCCTGTGTGTTCATACAGAAGATAAAGTTACTACAAATCCATTCTCTTGTTATTAAATTTTATCCTGGAAAACTTACTCGCTCAAAAATAACTTACACAGAGAAGGTAACTCGCCCTTTTACCCAATTTAATTGTATCTACTAATCCTACCACCTACAACATCGTGTGATTTCTTTACATAGTCAAAGTTTTCACAAATCACCGATAAATTAAAGAATAGCCGAGTAGTATTATTTCATTCATAATCCATTTTATCACTACATTACGATACACAGACATTGTCTAAAAACGAACACACAGACAAGCATAATTCCATTCTGACAATATGGTGGCGATCATCAAGACATCGTAAGGTATTTCTCCACGTTTTGAAATGATCATTTGAAACTAATTCCTATTTACCTCGTCCAAATCCTTAGTCTAATATATCTTCTTTCATTACAGAAAATCCGAAACAAGATTTTCTTTCTTTCCAAAATCCACGTAGATAATGACTTCTTGATCTTTCACATTAACACATGGGATACTAATTTGAGTCAGTTAAAGTAAGACTCATGAAAATAAGCAATAAAAATGTTCATACTAAAAACTTTCTTTAGGTCAGTTGAAGAGTTTAATTGTTGGGGTGATATTAATGTTTTCGTTTTCTTCCGATTTTGGCGAATTTATTTTCGTAAAACTAAAGATTCTGCTTATATAGGCGATTGCATGTAAACATGAAAAATATTTTGGAAGACTGAAATACCATTTATTTAAATAAATTTACTGTAAATCTTTACTATAAGACCGTCATAGTTGACAACCTAAAATACTTTGCAACTACTGCTGCTTAGCAATTCGAGCAAATTTATTTGTTTCATTTTTGAACAATAACATTCGCGACAAAGGCAGAAAATCATGAACTTTTCAATATGAATGAGGATATAAAATGCCCATCATCAATATCATCGCAGGAATAATACCGTGTTTCTTTAGTTTAAGAGCAAAGAAAGAATCTTTTTGTTAAATCCTATTTTGATCACGTAAATTACTCAGAGTTAAGTAGATTTCGGCATTATTTTCCAAACTTTTTTAATTAACAAAACTGTCAGCGGCATGTTTTTGTGTTTTCACTTTTTTTTACTGTTACAACAAATAAGTGCAACAAAACGAAATAAAATTTACTTTTCTACTCACCTGCAAAGTTTTAAACTTCTGAAAGTGTTTTGAAGCTTTTTTATATTTCAATATAGGATTTCTGTCGATATCCACTCCTTCGCAGACAGTAAAAATCCAAAATGGCCGACCCATGAGTTGCTATTTGTGTTTCATTCATTAAATACAGTTACAAATTACATACCCCTAACCATAATACCGACTAGCAACACCCTGGACTTAGAGTTATTGATAGGATAGTAGCATTCATGTGTAGTATTAACAGAATATACAGAAAAATACAAATATTGTTTCTGAACTTCATTTTATTGTAGCCCCCCCCCCAATAAACACCACAAAATTGAAATACTTTAATAAAATACGCTTAGTTAACACACACATATATCCATCCAACATCAAACCATGTTACCTGTAAATGGCCGGTAGTGGGTGCCCATTTTAATTTAATTAATATAGGAAACTAATCCCTCACTCTAATAATTAAACAGATTAATTTTTTGTCGAAATTCCTATTCGGTTGATATTTTTCACAGTTAAATTATTCTTTCATATTCCTCCCCCAGGGACGACGCCGACAAACGAGTCCTGCTTGGTATATATATGTCTTTCTCAAAATGATATGATGTTAGCATTTTATTGTAATCTATCGTAATAAACACAACAGCTTTCTATTTATTAATGCATTGCCTTATATAGGGATTCAACTCACGATTTTCAGATTATGAGACTTTAATACATCCACAACTTATCGCCCCGATCACTCTTCATTATCACCTGGCAGTCACGCACATAGTGTCTGGAAATTTATCATCAATAAAAAAAGCAGATTTATTAACTAATTGCATTTTTTGCTAATGGAGAAATATATTTTTGTAAGCAGTTTTCATATCAGATTAGGAACAGCAGAAACCTAGAAGATTTTAGAATGAAATAATATGAACTCGGAAGTAATGGTTACTGATGTGTGTATAGGCATGGTCGATCCGTACACATATGGCAACTATTAATAGTAGTTGACTTGTTTTGTTTTGAATATAAGTCGATACTAATGCTGAGGCCAGTCGCATTCTCAGAATGACTTTGAGGTAAAAGATTGACTTTTGGAGCCCAAGTGGCTCGAAGTACTATTCAGGTCATGGGTTATAACATTAGCCCCACCCTTACTGAATAATTCTCGGGTCAAATAAACGAGACATTCGTCTATTACGGTTCAATTCTTTATAAAAGGCTGAATTACATTGTAAATATTATTTCCATGTATATTTTCCAAAGATTGAATTGAGAAGGTATATAAAAAAGCAGATACCTAAAGAAGCAGAAAAATTAAATATTTATGGCATATTAATATTCATGATGCACACCTATATACACACATACATTTTGCTGAAGTTCCTTGTTCGTTGAATTCTCATGGACTCTGCGTATATTTATTTTATATATATGTATTGCGTTTTTTTTATATTTCTTATTTATTACAGCTTTTATTTCGTTTTATTCTTCATGCAGCTTGTCTGAAATGTTATTTTATTATATATATATTTTTATCATATAATAAATACGTGTCTTGAGACAGGTAAAATGAATTCTCAAACAGAACATTTCTACACAAATTGTGTGTCCCCTGATGAAGATTAAAATCAATATATAATGCTACTGGAATGCTTATCTTAGTTTAAATGAAATTCATTGCATACTTTTCATTCTAAATATATATATATATATATATATATATATATATATATATATATATATATATATATATATATAAATTGTAGGTTTAAAATTAAGTTTAAGGTTTAATGGGGTTTTAATAAAAAATAAAATTCATGGAATCTTACTTAATTGGCATAATGGTTTAATGACTATAAAAAGAATTGAAGCACATTTAAAATATTTGAATTTTTACATGAGAGATTGTGTTCATATTATGCGCTCTGACACCATTTCAAATACTTCAAAGAAATTGAAATTTAAGAAATTTTTTTAATTGATTTATTGTTAATATTTTACAAAAAATGGAGGTATGTGAATTTTCACAAAGGACCTCCAGACACTTTTTGCCCTTTTACACAAAACTAAATTAAACTAAATATAGGCTACATGATCAACTCTTACTCATAGCAGCTGTTTTCCAAAATTCATAATGAATTAATTAGTTTAGGGGTGAATCCTATACGTAGAAATATATAAACATATACACATATCTAATATATATATATATATATATATAAATTAACATCTATTGTAATATATATATATATATATATATATAAATTAACATCTATTGTAATATATACACTCATGTATATATATATATATATATATATATATATATATATATATATATATATATATATAAGAAAACATATATATATAAGCCAACTACCACATGTATATATAAGCCAATTACAACACACACACACACACACACACACACACATATATATATATATATATATATATATATATATATATATATATTCAAATCAACATGCCAAGATGAGACAAAAAAATTGGCAGAGAATATATACGCCGTGTTAGAAAAATTTGCAAAACACAGCTTACAAACAAAAACAAAGTAAGTGCCATTAACCAATTAGCTATGCCAGTGATAACATAAAGCTTTTGACTTATTTATTGGCCACAAAAGGACATTAATAGATTAGACGCTAAAACGAGAAACATGTTGACAATTTACAGAATAGTGCACAGGAATCAATGTCTACAAAGGCTATATCTGCCAAGAGGTGCAGGCGAAATGGGTCTCTCAGAAATTGACCATCAACATCGAACCACTATTGTGAGCACCGGCCAATATCTGATGAGCTCCCAGAACCCAAACCTTATGATGGTATGCCAACAAAGAAACTAGAGCAAACAGAACAACTTCTGTCACAAAACTGGCCAAACATTTTGGACAGGACTGTCTTACAAATGAGGACGAAACAGACAACAATCCTGCCACAGAAATAGCCCGCAATAACCGCCAGAAATAAACCAATACCTTCCATTCCAGAAAACTGGAAGAATGGATCAACCAACAATATGCTAAGTATTTCCTAGGTGAATTATCCCAGGAATATATAAATAAGGAACGTTCTGTAGACTGGCTGAAAGAGGATCGCGCACTATTATCAGGAGAGAATAATAAGACTTGATGACCAATGCCTTAAAAAAATAAGTGGTCTCAGCAAGAATAACAAGTGCTGGTTCTGCCATACAGAAGTGAAGAGTGTGAGCCACCTGCCATCCAGTTGTAAGGTTCTCATGGGAGGTGGCTATTATACAATGCGACACAACGGAGTGCGTAAATCACTTCACAATAACAATCTATATATACGTAGAACCTGCACCTGGTTTCATCCACCGTATTGCAAAAAATGCCCGAACTAATATCCCTAAAGCTTTCTTCAAAATATTAGAAATTAATTTTAGAGCCTTACACAGATATAGCCAACTATTCAATAGGAACACTATTACAATATTCAACTCCATGGTGCCAAACCTAGCTCACCAAATAATAGGCCCAAATGCCGTTAAAATCAACAAAGCCCAAGAATTAAACTGCCCCCTAATCTCGGCCCTATGTGCAACTGCAATGATCCAAACATATGCCCTTTGAATGGTTCATGCAAGCATGAGAACGTTATCTATATGTAACGATGTGAGTATATCCGAGCCATCCCCCCATATTCGTACATCTTAGTGTACGTTGGTGTACATGGTGGTATTCTATGTGTGGTTGCTGGTGTCAATTTATTGTTTGAAATTATTTGATCCGCGTTAAGAAAATATGAGAATCAATATACGCAAAAAATCCTTTTTTGTCTAAACTTTTCTTATAATTTGAAAATGCGACGAGTCTTCGAAAACCGAAATTCCAAAAATTTTTGCGCACAAAAAAGACTCCTGAAAATAAACGACTACTGTTTCATCGAAAAATATTAAACAATCGCAAAAAAAGAAGATTTTTTGCATGAATTCAACGAAAATGGGCGTGTCGTTATATACCTCACTTAAATGGGCGGGGCTGCTGAAAATTCTCAAAGTAATTGATGAATGAAAGAGAATAAAGATTGCATTATTTTTTGTTCAATTAATTTCACCCATGATGCGGAAATCTTTTTGAAATAATATTTCTGATCTTTTACATCGGAAGAAAGAATGGTGGTTCTCATAGGAGTTCAAATGGCAGCCGGTCTCGTCCATACTCTATTTTTCAGTAGTCTTGCTGATATTAGAGCAATGCTATCGATGGATGGTCTCAATCCTTTCCAAATATCTAGCTGTTATGCTCTATTTATTTATGTGAATGTGTTCCCTAAATCTATTAGGACTGAATTTTTTGTCAAAGACAGTTACTTTTCTGTTTCTTTTTCCTAGTTTATTCTAATCTACTGTCGAACTCTATCACAGCAGAATATAACTATCATTCAAAAATGTCCTATTTTAATTGTTCCAATTAGTCGTAATTCGCAAATAACTCATCTAGTAATCCATGTCTTACAAACTTGTTATCTATAACTTTCACCCTTCTTTGACGCACGCTCTTATCCTACACGCCGTCTATTACTCTCGTTTTTATCCCACCCATGCTCTCTCTCAGTTTATTAACAGTCAAAGTTAATAAAGAAAGGAAAGAATAAAAAAGATTGGAAAATCCATTATAAACAACATTTGGAGAGAGAGAGAGAGAGAGAGAGAGAGAGAGAGAGAGAGAGAGAGAGAAAGGTAGCGAGCAAGAAGAGACTACTTGTTAATCTCGTCTTTATCTTTCTTTATATTTAACTGGTTTTGCAAACTCACTTTTGCCCGATTCAAACAATTTAATCCGAGCTCAACGGGTGAGCTATCGGGTCATACTTTCTCTAGTATCTCTCTCTCTTTATATATATATATATATATATATATATATATATATATATATAGTTTTCTTTCCTGTTCTTTTATCTCTCTTATTGGTTTGCAATAGATATTTGCTTCCATCGAACCTTTTCTATCTCACTATGCAATTTTACATATTTCAGAAATGTTTACTCATGAACATTGTCTAGCGAATAATCAATTGCACTTTAAGATCAAGACGTGATCATCATTATTCAATATCGTTCAGTTAATTGAACCGTAGCCAATCAGAAACACTCTTTGATCGAGTATCAATGCAAACCTTTTCCGTCTTCATTTGCTTAGTTTTTATTGTCTTCCCATTATCAGTCGGTCCAAATTATCGATGTTATCAATTATTGACACCGATTGATTGGAAGAACAAAAAGGGGCGACTTTTATTCAACCTGTGTTTTTATATTTAGTTTTTATCTCTTAGAAGAAAATACGTTTTTTGCAAATGCAGTTGTTCACAGAGCTAACTAGGAACTATCCAAATCATTAAAAAAATATTTTTAGATTGTTGATGACCAAATATCCAGACGTAGATAGAAATTAATAAAACATGGCCGAATTCAGAGATTGAATAAACATTTAGCGAGGAAAGTATCATTCTCATTTGTTTCTTCTCTCGCCAGCCCACTTTCTTCAACTATATTTGCCAATTTTGTAAATTTCAAAATAAAATTTGTTTGACTCATTTATGAAGACGTCTTTTGATAATAAAGACGAAATATAGACAACTCACCATATCAGGTGATTTGATTGTTTGATCAATCCGCTTGTTTCATTTACCTCTAGATTTCATTTAACGCATATACATTAAAAGGGAATTAGAGAAATATAAGTAAAGAACACATTATACAAGGCAAAAAGAATTAACACAGATGCAAGATGATTTCAGCTCGATATTTCTCGAAACTTTATCAAGAAAATAATTTTATTGAACAGAGTCAAAAAGATAATCATAAAGTTGGAAGTTGTGGTGGGAGAAAAGATGGCCCGGTTGCGGGATGGGTAAAGTAAAGGACACTGTTAGAGTGAGAGGGAGTAGGGTAGGCGAGTGCATGTTTATTTTGCTAATGGATAGATCAGTTGGCATAATTTTCACTGGTCAAATCTGCCGGTATAGGCATGCAGTAGATTTTCTAACCCTTAGAAGGCCGTGATAGGAAAATGCGTAGTGAAAAGGGTCAACTGGAAACACATGTTATAAGAAATCTTCACTTGTGTCTTTCCTCACAATAACATACGCTAGTTACATTTTGTAATTAAAAAAGATACAATTGTTATTTAAATTTATTAATTATTTTTCAAAAATGGAAATCGCTCCAGACAAATCATGAAGACACTTGATGTAAAGAGCTAAAAAACTACTTCAAGGTTATAAACTAACCAACGATAAGCGGTAGATGGATAGATTCCGACCTAGAAAACAGCAATTTTTCCCCTTTGTCAGAAACATCACTTCTAGAATATGAGGACTAAAGGACAAACTAAAGAAAACGAGTTACGAAGCTGCCGAAACTACACCCAAGGTCTACTTTCTACTCCCCATAAATTATCAAATACTATGAAAAATAATGTTAGGTCACCGATTGAATTTGGGTTAGATTGCTTGAATCAGAGAAACACGTGAGTTTCTAAAGGCAGGTAAATATAAAAAGAAACAAAAAAATCCCAAATTATTCGCTTTCTGCTCGGAAGATATGCTCTATCTCCCCTAGCTTGCTCCTATTCTCCAAAGAAACTAGTTAAATAATGTTATTGCTTCTAGTGATGGTCCCTTTTTCACAATGGACTATTCAAATCTTTCATTTGTTCATTACATTTGACTGCTAATAAACTAAGGATATCTCAAACATGACTAACTCCTAATACCAAAGAATATTTTAACATGTATTTTGTGTGATTAAAATATATAGAAAAAAACATATTTCAGAGAGAGAAATGTTTATCAACTCAGCGTAAGTATACTGATAGATTATCAAACCAAATAATTATTGTATGAACTTGTGGTCTGCAAATTATAAGTGGTCACCAATTATGTAATTTTAAACTTTTTCGAATTTGGTTTTTACAAATTTGTTTCGTTTAACTAATTAATAATGTTGGCATTTTTTATTTTCGATATTTTTGCCGGTTTTTTTCGTTCGGTTTTGCAATTATATTTGAGACAAAACAACGGATGAAGTAATTGTTACAGGGTTTGTGTTAGGGTTAAAAATCGGAAATGATGACTACCATCCAAACAGCGAGTTAAGAGATAATCATTCACAGTAGATGACGTAACAAAAGGCGAATCGCGTCATCCATCAAAACACAGTGAGAGGGACAGGAGATTTTTGATGACGTTTTATCTAGACAACCTAAGAACGCGATGGGGTGGAAGGGAATAAAAGAGGGGGACAATTTTTTTTTAATGTGTAATTACACATTAAAAAAAAATTGTCCCCCTCTATTGGTGGATGGGAAACTGACAAGACAACGAACACATCCACGGAAAATGCCCATTTTATGTTCACTCCATGGGAAAAGAATTAAGTTTAACAACAGTTAACAAAATCTGAGATTTAGTGCACTGTACTGTAATTTATTTTAGAAAAATAATCATGCAGGTGTTTTTTTTTATTTGTCCAGACGATCTGTATATTTAATTCTAAGCATTTTGAAATTATTGGAAAAGTTTTTAAACAAAATAGAAAACATTTTGTTATTTTGTTTTCTGTTTACTCAAAAGTTTATCTGCAAGCAAAATATTTGCTGAAATATTTCAAGTGTGTTTTTATCAGAGAATATCAATGATAAAACCACGTTCTAATCCGAACAAAACAAGGCATGTATTTTGCATTTGACCTTCATTTGCATTTTGAACCCACACACACATATATATATATATTTATATGTGTGCACATATGTATATATGTGTCTATATATGTATATATGTGTATACATATATGTATATATGTATATGTATATGTATATATATATATATATATATATATATATATAAATATATGTACATGTATATATATATATGTATGTATATATATAGATGTATATGTTGCATTACCCGTTCTTTCGGGGTACCCGGTAAGATCCAACATGAATGACACAGAAAAGAACGTATATGGAAAAAAACTTTGGTTTTCTTTATTTCCCATCACCGGATGGTTTACGCCGGCTACGCACACACATATAAAACAAATCTTTTGACAAACCTTTTGTCTCATTAAAGTATTTTTGTTGCTGAGGTCACAGACTTGGTTTCCGCTAGAAACTCGTTCATATATACATCCGATTGGAAAGCAATTTGCTCTTCATTCTCTATCCGACCGTGAACTGAAGCAATTGTTCCACAAGCACTTCCAATTGTTTGTTTGATGAAATACAAGTCAGGGGATTACTTCACAGTACCAAATTGCTTATCAGTCGCATTTTTAGTCAGCGGACACGAGAGACTAACAGCAAGTCGGGCTTGGGTACCATAGCCAATAAATCTTCATCGCTGCTATGAACATCGGTAAACTCCCATTCTTCCGGTACTTCCGATCACCAAGCGCTCCAGCTCTTCGCGTTTCTGAAACTGCCGCCTTTCAAGTCTCGCTTGCACTGCACAATCTTCTCTTTTTTAACAGTTATCAAGTCGCTTTCTTTCTTTCTCGACGTCCCATCCACAATAGACTCGTCCACGATTCATTTGTGCCACTCTTCATTATCTTAATATATATATGTATGTACGTATATATATATATATATATATATATATATATATATATATATATATATATATATATATATATGTATCTATGTATGTATATATATATGTGTGTATATATATGTATGTATATACATGTGTGCTTATATATGTATGCATATAATAGGTGTGCATATATATGTATGTATAAACAAATAAATGGCATATGTCTCTTTATATATATATATATATATATATATATATATATATATATATATATATATATATATATATAATGACACACAATAATTATTTATGTATTCATCAAAGTTTCGATTTTGTTTCAAGAATCCTCGGTATTATTAGTTTGAAGAAATAAGATGCAAGTACAATATTTGCAGATATTTCGTGTGGTTGTTATGTGAGAAGAATGTTTTTGTTGTTTTTCCGAACTAGCCATAGCCGTTAGAATTCAAAATGTGTAATGTGTATATGACATATCATTTTTTTAAACGACAACATAGTCAATAGAATGCACACATGTTGTGCGATGTTCACGTTTACACATCTTGAATTCTAACGGCTATTGTTCGGAAATGACCGAATCAATTTATGATTTGAAAGCCGTGAAAACACGAAAAAGGCAAACAGCGTTAAGCAAGCGAATGCTTAGTTTAGCGTTAGGGTTAGGGTTAGGTAAGGGTTAGTTATGGGTTAGGGTTAATTTTGTTTAGACTTTCCAAAGAATTAATTTTCCAAACTTCAGAAAAAAATAAAATAAAAGAAGGTGTTATTCAAATCGTAAACTGATTCATGATTCTCCGTCAATACTCGGAACTAACATCCATGAACTCCTTACAAATACTGAAATAGCATTTTCATTTTTCTGTCATGCTTAAGTTTGCAATAATATTTTATCACTAAACGCACGGATTGAATGGATGCATCTTAAGAATATCCGTTCTCGATTTTTAAGTTTGAGTTTTCAAAGATTACAAAATGGTTACACGTGAAAAGAATACAGCGACAAGAGAAATAGAGAAAGTGTGTGTGAGAGAGAGAGAGAGAGAGATAGAGAGAGAGAAAGAAAGAGAGAGAAAGAGAGGGAGAGAAAGAGAAAACTTGGATGATTGTTTAAAATATTTGCCGTCTGAAGAACAAATGTTGAAGTGTATGAAACTGTAGGGATGGAGACCCCCCCCCCACAAATAGATTGATGCGAACTGGAGAGTCAAATTATCTGGCGATTATTTTTCTACGTCCAAAAAACAAAAGAAAGAAGAGCGATTGTATGAAAAATGGATCGCTCATTTGCATCTCATCAAAAACGGCGCCGTTTATCAAATATTTACACTTATTTCCTTCGACAGCTGAAAAAGTTGAAATAGTGAAAAAAAATGCAGAAAAATAAAGATGGCCGCGACCTCTCACCCCATTGCTACCTCTTCTTTTTAAAACTGGCACGTTTTTCTTTTTTTTAGTATCCCCCTTTGTATAATAATAAAAATAATCTGCTGCCACATTTGTCTTTTTTTTTATTTTGGTTTAATAGAAGTCTGGGGTTCTTACCTAGGCATATATATTCTCTTAATTAATTTAGTAAATAATTTCCTCTCATTCATAATTTTAAATGATTACTTTTTTATTACTTTTATTTTACCCTGCAGCACACAGTGTCATACCATTTTTCAGGACAGGTGACGTTCTTTTAGTTTATTTGTTAATTACCTTGCTGCCTTTGCTAAGGATTAAGCCCAGAGCCTCGACATGACCTGCACACTTTAACAAACGTCTTAGTCATGTTGGCCATGTGTTTCTGAGAAGGCCGGAGAGCAAAACAGCTGAACTATTGTGATAACAATAACCATGATAATGAAACCAGTAAATAATGAAAATATCTCATCCCAAAATTACAGGCAAATAATATATTAATGTCCGTCTTAATTCTACAAAGAAGACTGAATTTTCAAAAAGTCATTTTTGCCTAGCAACTTATAAGTATCCACATCGTACGGAGGGAGGAGGTCTACGAAGGAAGAAGACAGAAACGATGTTGAATAATTAATTACCCACCTCCTTCGAACGAGAAACAACACATTATTTATTTCGTGACGTCAGAGACGAAATACGATTACCGTCGCGAATAAAAAAAATGTCGCGTGTATTATTTTGGCGTTGGCATTAAGTTGTTATAAATCTTTCATCGTAATGAGTTTCAGCCGGATAGAAAAATGGGGCGTCCATATTGAGAAGGCGGCCAAGCAACAAATGAATGGTCGATTAAATGCAGCCTGTGTGTGTGTGGAAAAATAGAAAGCAAGATGTCGACCGTCAGTAACGGTCATGGAAAAGAAATGAGGGGAAAGGGTGTGGAGGCGGAGAGAAAACGAGAGTAGCCGACCATGAAAGATAGATGGATCCTTCTCTTTGTTTGTCGTTGAGACATTGGACATGATCAGATTTCAAAGTTTCATTATTTTCGAAAACTATTAGATGTTACTTTTTAAGATAAGTCCTTAAATTTCTATGAAAGATTCTATCCGTCGGCCTGTCATGCTTACATCTGCAATAGCATTATCTTTGGTCTGTCACACTTAATTTATATAGTTAACCGTAGAATTTATTTCCGACATTATATAATGCATCACGCTGCATTTTTGCTGACACTTATATTTCCGCAATTGATGCCATACATAAGTAGTTTATTTAGTCTACGGGGCTGGGAGTAAACAAAGAAAACGACAAAGTAAAATATGAGACTCATGCAGGATTCGAACCTGAGCATCAGAAAGATGAACCACCTAACGCAGATTTCATTAGAGGATAAGTTATACGAATTAAAATTTTCTAACAGCATGGCTCGTTACTCCAGCGTTAGGTGGCCCTTCTTTCGGAGGGATAGGTTCGAATCCTGCATGAGTGTCAGTTTTCACTTTTTGTGTTTGTTTGTTTGTTTATTCCAAGCCTCGTGGACTAAATTAATCGTTTATTTAATGATATTACCTACACAAACATGGCTAGTGTAAACAAAAAAAACAACAACAGCGTAATGCATTAAAGTTTGCAGTAGAATTTTACTTTGGTTTGTCACGCTTAAGTTTAATATTAAAATATGAGGAGTGGCATACGAAACGATGCTATGTCAATATAAAGCGACTGAGGGACAAAGCTTTTCAATGAATGGAATTCAAAATATAATGAGACTATTTGTTACAATACTGATCCATTAATCTATTGATAATGGAGATTATGTATCTGTCTGTCTATCTGTCTGAAGCCGAAACTCCATCAGAGTAATATTACTATTTACTTAGTCCGCCAGCTTCTTTATATACTACTACAAAAACCGCCGTAAACACTATGCGCATTTCCCAATTTACATAATTAATTGCTTTTAAAATTCTATTAAATTAGTATTCGCAAATATACACTCATGATTGTGTTCTTCAGATTTCCACATGCATTTACGCTATTTTGCTCGCTAATAATCTTACTTATAAATTATAATTATTTCTTTTATTATTTATATATATATATATACATGAAATGAGTTACGTAGTTAAGCTATCCATTGCGAAACTGATTGAACAGCCAGCGTTAATCCATTGAATCGTTTACCTCCCTCTGATTATTCAGTATGGACGCAAGACGGGCGCGTTATTTAAAATCTAAACAAAACGCTGGCATTTACCGCGTTACTTTTACTCTGATTTTTTTTTATTAAAACGTTCTGAGTTTGTTTATTTTCTTAATCTTATTAGCCATCATGTTTTAAAACACAGATTTATTGAATCAAATTGTTTAATTAAAATAATAATTGATTAAAAAATTACTATTAAAAAAGATACACACAGACATTATAATGAATTTAGTTTAGGTAACCTTTTTCTTTTCGAGAGCATTTAAAAAACTATTCGTGTTTACTGTATTTGATTTTTTAATACTTTCATTATAGGTACACCTCTTCTTCCGATTTGAAAAAAACATCCAATATTATCATTTTTTCACTACCTCAACTGTGTTTATGATTTCGTTTTAACCTTTTACGCTGTTAAGCTTTTATTTACAAACTGTTTTTATTATTCCATGTTTTATTTATTAAAATAAAAGATGTGATTTGTTTTCTTTTCTGTCAACAACAAAACTAATACATTTTACTGGAAAACTATATAACTAATTTTAGAATCAAATTGTTTAATTAAAAAGGTCATTAAACAAACACGCACACACACACACATTCTAATGAATTTAATTTAGGTAAACTTTCTTTCCGAGAGCATTTACATAACTAATCGTGTTCACTGTATATTTTTTGTGCTTTTTCACTGTAGGACCCGCGCTAACTTTGACTCCGTCGTTAGGGTTAGGGTCAAAGTGGGGGTTAGGGTTAGGGTTTAGAGTTAGGGTTAGGGTCATGGTCAAAGTGAGCGCGGGTCCTACAGTAAAAGAGTACCGATTTTTTTATTGTTTTATTTTAGGTACACCTTTTTTCCGATTTGAAAAATACTGTTCGCTGTATTTAGTTTTTTAAATTGTTGATTTTAACACTTTCATTGAATCAAATTGTTTAATTAAAATAATAATTGATTTAAAAATTACTATTTAAAAAAACACACACATGAACTTAATTTAGGTAAACTTCTTCTCGGGAGCATTTAAATAACTAATCCTGTTCGCTGTATTTGATTTTTTTACTGTTGTTTTTTTTCTTCTTTTTAATTAAAAATATTTATATGTATGTGGGAGGATGAAAAAAAATTTGAGGCCGGTCAAAATTTATTTTTCTTTTCTTAACTAAAAATATTTCTATGTATAAAATAAAAAAAAAATGAGGGGGGGGTCCAAAAATTTTTCTTCTTTTTTTTTAAGCTAAAAATATTTCTATTTATGGGGGAGAGTAAAACAAAAATCGGGGTGGGGGTCGAAATTTTTTTTTTCTTTCTTTTCAACTAAAAATATTCTTGGTCATAAACAAAGAAAATCAATGTCTAACCACCCAAGAAATATGACTGGGGCTCCATCGGTTTACGCGTGAGCGTTCATTTCTGACGCGGCAGTCTAGCAAAAATATGTGACCGGAGGGAGAATATATTTGCTAGTAACATTAATGAAATTCTTTCATTTCAGATAAAACGTAATTAAAATAGAAACAATTTCTTTATCCAGAATGTTGTGAGAATTTTCTTTTATGTTTCGGATTTTTGTTTAGATGAGAATTGATAACTTGTGTTATTCGGGCTACTATTCTTATCTGGGTTGTTATTTTCACAACGCTTCGGCCGATATAACCATCGACGGTCTTCAGGTGCATCTTTTCGAACTTGTAAATCTTTATGTCCTACTCAGAAACCTATACGGACTTTTGAACTGAAATAAGAACATCTAATATGAGGATAGTAGTCCGAATAATTAAAATAATACTAATTTTCTTATTAGTTATCAAACATAAATATTAGTTATTAAATATTAGTCATTAAACATGAAATAAACATAAACATTAAGGTAAACATAAATAAGAACAACTACGATGAGGATAATAGTCAGAATAATTCAAATAATACTAATTTATTTGCTTTTTGTATCTTAGTTGCAAAATAAATGACATGGTTTTACTTCTGATAATGTGAAACAAAAACAAATATTTTATTAGTAATATTCGAATGGGTTTTGCTATTGGTCAGCACAACCAAGCACAACAAGGCATGATTGTTGCTGCTGCTTCTGCTGCTTCTGCTGATGATGACGATAAACAACAAAACGATTGAAGATGTTCTTATGACCTTGATGCTGATAGGGATACGTCTGTTCGGTCGGGAACGGAGGTCCACTTTTGCCATATCCGGAGGACAAGAAGCGGGTCATTCGCCAGAGCATCTGAGGGTTAGTGATTGCGGCGGTCAATAGATTCGCGGACATTCGTAGATGACACGATCAGCTGTCTCTGGTACCACACCGTGCTTTTGGCACACTCGGTCATCAACACGGTCAATCTTCTGGAGCCAATACTTGAGGTCTGGGTGGTAGCTTATTCTGAGCCTGCTAAGTGTCACTTACCTTGTGAGAGACTTTTCACCCGCTCGGCTTAGTTTGTGTTCATAGTCCCCGTAGATCCACCTAACTCGTTCGTACAGGAAGAGGGGTGGTTTAATTGCATGGCAGATCCCTGCTTTCACCGCGTCGTTGTGGTGGTGGACGTAGGACTAGTCTTCTTCCGTCCATTTATTTGGCCTTTTCGTCTGCTATTTCATTGATGTTTCTGATTCTGTATTCTGACAATCTCGGCCCGTCATTTCGAGCAACCTCTAATTCACACCGGCATTGAAACAATCTATGTACGACAATAATTCTTGGGGAATGTGATATTATTTGAAATAAAAAGGATTTAGTCACAACTGTAAATGGTAAATAATAGAAATTGCGTTGTGTAAGTCATTTCTGAATCACAAAAAAATCTACAGAGGACATAATACAAGCAAAGATTTTATGAATGCAGAAAGAGGAAAACAAAGCTTGATTTTGATGATTGCGATATTCTGAGTGAAACTCGATGCAACCAACTATTTTAAGCAGTCTTTCTTACACTTTCTTTAAATAGCGTAGAAATCCTTTATTTATATCCTATGAAGGTTCCAAAAATGAATGTCTGAAATGTACTTTAAATGGTTATGCGTGATGTGTCACATAGCCATGGTTTGTGTCATCTAGCCATTATCTTCATTGAGGGAATTCGTTTGTAACTCGTCAGGATGTCACACAGCAAAGCTAACCAAAAATCTGGACTTAGTTGGTATCTTTCGGCAGTTGTAGAAGTTGATCGTCTAATTATTTCGGAATAATTTTTCTCCAGCACGTTAGAACAAAATAAAGACTCGAACAAAAATAACTGTATTTTGATTTCTTTATTGATATCTCATAATAATTTCCCTGTGTAGAGCAGACTCTCTACCGCATGTGACGTACGAAAAATATAAAATCTGCATTTACTTGGTTGCTTTTGACAGTCGATCGTCTAGTCATTTCGGACAACATTTCATTAAGGAATTTAGAACTCAATGAAGACCTGAAACGAAACGATTTTACGTTGTTTGCTTTTATATCTTACTCACATTTTTCTAAGCCAGCAAGGAGGGGGGGGACAAAGCACGAACTCAAGTAAGCCTCTCTCGTTTTTCGGTGAGATCTTCGTATTTACGTTGATTAACTTTCATTGCATGATCTAGCACTCATTCACTATGTTCAGCAGGCTCGCTAACGGAAGCAGATGGGGAAGCAAAGCACAGGATATCCTCGCCTGTAAACATCAAGTGAGCCTCGCTTGTTTTTCGATCAGCTCACCGTATTTATCAAAATCTATTTTAATAATTTACATACCAAATTTCAAAATCTGTTTAAAATCTGTTTCTGTTGCAAATTTTACACATTCTTGAATAATTTACCAAATTACCTGCCTTTGTTAGACTAAAGAATATCTATCCGGAGCAAATATTTGTCTCATGCTTTTAAATTTAGACCCTACAATGCACTTGCGGTTCCAATAGCTACGTATGCTTTTGAAACTTGTTGCTGTCGCCAGATCATGATCGCCCAAACATAGTAATATTGCCGGTAAAGAACACAGACATTAGAAGTTAAAATTTAGAAGTTTTTGAGCAAACATAGTTTTGTATCTTCTACCCTAATAATTATTTTTTATACAAAAACACATATCCCAATCTGTCTTTTATTTTGCTTTGCTTGAAATTGCCATCGCCCCTCAAATGTACACACTTTGGAGACCAGCGCCAGCCGGTTACCCCTTTGACCTAATCACTACTTGGTGCGAGTTGTAATCGAAGGACCTTTCAACACAGACGGTCTTCATCAGTACAACAAACTTTTCTGCAAACAGGTACCGAGTGACCAACCGAAAACCAGGAACGACCAACTTCAGGGACGTAGCGAGAGGTGAGGTACATTTTAATGCTGCTGCGACCAGTTTAGTGATACCGTGCAAGTGTGGGGTACATTTTAATGGTGCCGTGACCAGGATGTCACATTTTCGTGATACATCTCGATCAGAATACGCCGAACAATTTCTTTTTCAATAACACTTGTTTTTTTGTGTTTTTGTTTGGGTCTAAAAATAAAAAAAGATAGACTGAGGATCAACTAAACCCGTCTTGAAAAAAAAGAAGATAAACAGAGACTTAAATAGTCGGTCGAGTGTATCCGAGGGTTAGCGATTCTCGCGTTCCCCGACGGGTCGATCAGAAGCACCGGCCCTATATAAGCTACTCTGGTTGACGCCTTCGTGGATAGGGTTGGAAGACAGGGAGACATTCAGATGTCGCCCACTAACCGTATTGGAGACACAGGAATTAGCGAGAGACAGTATCAGACTGTGGGAACGCGTGGAGAGGGGCAAAACTAAACGGAAAACTAGAACTAAAGAGAAAATGGTGAGGATCCCTTACCCCTAGCTTTGTGTTAAAAAATTCATAATGATCGGTTAATTAGTTTATGAGTGAACCCTGTACATAAAAATATATAAACATAAACACATATTTAACATTATATTAATAAATATATATGTGTGTGTGAGGGTGTACCTGTGTGTATGAGGATTGTGTGCGAGATTTTCTCAACGCAGTCAGATATGTTGCTAAATGAACGTTGCAGCCAAGCTGGAATAATGCATTCGTGTCAGATGCGTGTTGCAGGCAATGAACGTCGACGATAGGCAAATTGGGAATCCTTTTGTACAACTGATTTATCCGTATTGTCACCTCTTTTCATTTCAACTGAACGCGACCACAATTGAAACCGTCGCAACCGCCGCCACCACTAACGTCTTCGCCTCCATCACCACAGCCGCCGTCAACCCCCAATTGTCATTGGTGGATTCGACACTACTTCTCCCCCGCCCGTTCGTTTCCATTATAATCGGCTTCGTTTCTGTATTCACAAGTGAAGCTGTGCCTCACACCAGGCTTATTATCATCTGCAGGTCCATCCCGCATGACTTGCGTGCGAAATGTCTCACCATTGACAAGAGGATACACCACAGCGGTCACTTTGCTATTTATGTATCGAATAGTCTAGCCAGTCCGTGAGATATATTCTTACCACTGGTCAATTCGTACGGAGAGGGTTGACCTTTTTTCAAAACTAATTTTTAAATATCTCCTCGCAACTATCTTAGATGCTCTGTCCGTCAATCTGTCGGTTGGTCAGTTTGTCACGCTTACGTTTGAATGGACGTTTTCGATTTTAGAGGCACCCAAGCATTTCTATACGAGTCTCTCTCCGTCGGTCTGTCACATTTAAGTTTGAAAAATCATTTCAGTCGGTCTGTCACGTTTAAGTTCGAAATAGTACTTTAAGATGTGTCGCGCATCCCTATTAGGTCGGTTCGTCGGTCTGTCAGGTGTTACAATAGCTTTTTAAGCTATGTCAACGCATTGATATTAGATCGGTTCGTCGATCTGTCACGTTTGAAATAGCATTTTTATCGTTAAACGCGTTTGAACTAACACACCTTAAAATACTCTTGTTGGTTTTTCGTAACGTCATTAAAGTTAAAAGATGATGATTTTTTAGAAAGTGAAATGTTTAAATAAATCTTTGTTGGCAACACATCATGTCCAAACTGGGTCCTGCATTGTTTCACAGACACTAACTACGCCCCTAACACTATGTGGAACAAGACCAAACTTATGTCGTTCGTATACCAAAAACGCTCTCAGCCTTAAGCACGGGAATTATTGTATGTGAACACGTTGCATCCGAGAGGAGTTTTGCCACACAAGTACTCGATATAATCATGAAATTGGAAGTTACAAGAAAATAATACGACAATATACAAGAACACTGATGCCGAGTTGTACAGTATTCTTTAATTGCATTGTTCAAAATCGTGGCAACGACGCGTTTAATATTCGTAGTGCAACCCGAGTGCTTAATTCTGGAATAATGGTACGTAGCCAACAGTTGTTAGTTTGATCAATGTTCGCTCACTTCATATGTTTTAAGTTAAAGACAATCTTAAGTATGCCAATGCATCTTTCTATTTCTGGCGATATTTTTTGTTCATCATTTTCTTTGACTGAAATTTTTTATCCTAAAATTTTACCACTCTGAAGATATTTGCTTGGGTTCTCTTTTATCTTGACCAGTCTAATGTTTCTCGCCCCGATTCAAATCATGTTGTTGTTTTTAAACATTGTGCTCCTGAACTTTCTTCTATCTTCTCGAAATTATTCAACCTCTGTCTCAGTCCGGTTTACATTTTTGTTTAGATACTCATCTGTTGCCCCTATATTTTAAAATGCTGGAGATCCGTTTGACTTAACTGAATATCGTTTTGTAGTCTAATCTCTGTCGTTAGCACATTTAAAAAAGGTTTGTTAAACAGAAGACTTGTTCATTATTTTAAAAGTTAAAGCAATTCAGTGATGTTCAGTATGACTTTCGTGGCTTTCGTTAAACTGTTGATCTCTTAACTGTTGTAATTGAGTGGGTCTGTTGGTTTATTGATAATTCAGGTGAGGGAAGGCCAATTGCGCTTGCGGTTTCTAAAGTGTTCAACAAGATATAGCATTCTGGTCTTCTATACAAATTTCAGGCTTATGGTATTAGTAGTCATTAGCATGATTACTTTTTTTTCTTTCTGATCGAAGCTTTCGAGCAACTCTAGATGGAAGGACTTCCATAAAAAAATAAAATAAATTGTCAGACTGCGAAAATACTTTTGAATTTAAATCTAACATAGAATTATATAAACTACTGTATATGAGATGAAATACATTAAAATAAACTATAAATTAAGCAAAAACCAGATTTGAAAAGTAAACGTGGACTCCGATTTATTGATAAATTAAAGTTAAAATCATACTTGTCTATTGCACCGAGGGCAAACGGAAGGATTGAATTGACCGTTAAAATTATTATTTCAAGATAGCCAAATGTTAATGAAATAAAATGAATAAATGATAAATCGGTATTTCCATGGAAAGTGCTTGACTGAGCTTCACGATCTGCCTTTCGTAAAACCTTCTCAGCAAGAACTCGTCTTGCTACAAACACTGCAAATAACCCCCTTTTTCTACTGTGTATCTAAAATCGAACGGAACTTCCATGAACAGAGTTTATATCCAAGAACTTTCCACCTGCTGAATACGTTGCCGCTGGAATGTTTTTTTCTACAGACTACAGCATGGTTGTTTTCAAGTCCAATATCAACAAATATCTCGAGTCATCGTGTGAATTAATCATAGATCTCAATCCTTTCATTTTATTGTTCCATCATCCAACTGAAAATCTCAATAACCTTTATCCTCAAGTGGCTTTTGGCTTTGGTAAATAGTGAACCATTAGTACTAATAATGGATTAAATTCCACCTTTTAACATAACATAACTAAAACAAACAAATATTCTCAATAAATGAGGAAACAAACTTAAACCAACTTACTAACTAACTAAATAAAAACTAAAATAATACAGGAGAAATAGATTAAATCATACGTTTCTACAGCCCAAATAATAGACTCAAATAATAAATAAAATACCTTAAATAGACAACTAATTAAACCCTTCTGATCATCGAAAGAGCTTGAGATGTACCATACAATAACCCTGGATCCTTGTGACACGATAATGAACTCTCTTGTGCAATTTTAATTGATTCATTACGTTAAAATAGTTGGGAAATGGTTGGTTGAATTAAAAATGAGAGTTAGCACATAAAACATCGCCAAATATTATTTTCAGCTAAATGTTATTTTACAACCGATTTAATTGAAAGTTCATACGTTTCATAGTGAAGTAACAGTCAATCCCAGATCCCCTGTTCTGACTGCGAACGACTAGCGGGAAAAGGTTTTAGATTGTGTTTTTAGTCAAAGATGGCTTATATTTTTTACTTTGAAATATTAAAATCCACAACGAGAGAAAATCATTTTCATAATGAATTGTAATTATTCTGGGGAAAGTTATGTCAGGTTAAAATAGACAACAGAGTTGGAAGATGAATAATTTGTTTTGACAATCTGATTTTGAAGGAATGGTTTTCAGAAAAACAATTTTAGATAGGCAAATTAATAGAGTCCTGAGAGTACACTTATCATATGTTATTAATATAATTACTTTTCAGAAAATACTAAGGCGTGTTAATCATAATTAAAGCTCACTATTTTAAAGGTAAATCAAAGGTTTTTATTGCTCGACCAATCATAAGAAAGCAGAAAATACGATACGAATAGTGATTGTGTCGCGAATCACAAAACTTGTCTCAAATAAAGTCCCCAATGAAAGAACTGACATTTGGAGAATTCGCCAGAAAACGTCTGTTGGCTCAGTGAGACAGGGATACAGAATGAGAGAATGACCAAAGTCGGCGACCGGTTCGAGACAGAAATTCAAATGTCCAGGAAGAACTCTTTTTCTAAAATTCAACCTCATTTAAGGTACAAAAGAACTACGCAAATGTCAAAGTCCCCTTAGCACCAGTCAAATTCTAAAACTTGTCTCTTCTCCTCAACAAAAGCGCCATATCATTATTATTATTGATACGCACCTGTGTTTCAATCAATATTTTTCATTTTTTACGGCGATTTTTTCTTGTTTTTGTTATGCTGACAAGACCGACATCTTATCTAAGCTGTGTGAACACCAACATTCTACGGATCTTTTTGAACAGAGTGTGAACGTAGAACGATTGGCAGACCAACCAGTCAGAACGCATGTTATGGTTGAAGTATCGGACAACTCTTAGTGCAAAGTGATCCCACGGAACACCCACTTGCCATTTAGTGCCGAGTCACCTTGAGTATGACTGTATGTTTATCATTGCACGATAGCGTCACATTTTGTGCCACATCCGTGCTACACCAACTAACACCCGATTCTAGGAAGATCGTTCGTAGAGTCGAGAAAATAATTAAAAACATACGAAAAATGTGTGTGTATGTGATAAAATATATCTAAAAAATGTGTGTGTATGTGATAAAATATATCTAAAAAATGTGTGTGTATGTGATAAAATATATCTAAAAAACTATATTTATAACGCTATATTTCTTCTACTATGGTAGGTTTGCTAGTAAACCAATACGTTGCTTGACTGCTGATCGCTTTTGGATGTAATCGGCCGTTCAAGTTTCGAATCTTGGTGTGAATACACTTGCTATTACGCTGATGGGTTATAGACAACGGAGCAGCTTTCTGTAGATGCCTATATATATATATATATATATATATGTATACTATTTTTTAATTATTTAAGATTCACCATATATATATATATATATATATATATATATATATATATATATATATATATATATATATATATATATAATAATTAAGGTAAATGCACGTATGCCCGGCTCGCTTCAATAATCACGTATGAAAATTCAATTTTTATGAGCAAAGAAAAGAAGGCTTAATCTTAATAACGAATAATAAAAAATCAAATCAAATCATTTCTTTCACTTTTAATACACATAAAAAATATTTTTAAATGTGTGTAACTAAAACGGAAATTAATCTACGGACACACAGATGCTTTATTTACAGATTTATGAGAGAGAGAGAGAGAGAGAAAGAGAGAGAGAGAAAGAGAGAGGGAGAGCAAACACGGGAGAGAAGATTTTAGCGAGTGAATTCGTATGTGTGTGCGTGCGTCTAATGCCACCATATTACCAACGATTCTACAACAGAAAATACATATACATTCTTTTATTATTTTCTAATTCGACAAATTAATACAAGCATTAGAGATTTTAAAATACCTACATTTAGATGCGTCGTCACATTTTCATGAGAGGTGTTGTCGGTTGTTCGTTCGTCTCCGTATAACATTCAATGAACGTGTCTAACTTTCTCAATAAAAGACAATCTGTTTTGGTCGGTCGAGCAGTATGTCACGCTTTCATTAGAAATATACATTTTGTTGATCGGTCACGTTTAAGTTGTTTGAGTTAGCATTTTCGTCACGTAGAATGAATGGACGCATCTTAAAAAAACATTCATTAGTGTTGGTATTTACCCTCACCCACGCACTCACCCAGGTAGAATATCACTTTACTGGTATTTTACAGGTCCCCAAATCGAAAGGGGTTGCAGCAGAAATGTTAAAAATTGAAAAAAAGAAATGATTTTTTAAAAAAAATAATTGACAAATTATTTTATATAAAATTTCGATATTCCTTTTCGCACACTCCACTTGTGGTTCCAATTAACTCCCCACAGCCAAAGCTGGAGCAGCGAAAGGGGGAGCGATGAAAATGCGGTCGTCAAATGCATTCTCCCGATATTCTCTTGATCACTGGCGTACGCCGGCAATTGTTTTTGATACATTCCTGAATTAGCATACTTCAAAATGAAAACAAAACAAGTGTTTGCAGTTAGTCTTAACCTTAAAATTATCAAAAAAATCGCAGTCACATTCCAAACACGACGTCTATTAACACCATGACCTACACCAGTTTATCCATTCATTATCGTGCTTTTTTCGATCATCCCGGTTAATCTCGTTACATGGGTTACTCTGCGCCGTTACATAGTCAGAGTCCTATACACAAATTTCATATCTCTCCAATATTTTTGTTATTCCGGTAAACAGCTGTAGATGAGGACCCATTGTACGAACATATACTAGACTTTGACCGTAGCCAGTATACAGTATAGAAAAAGAAAACAAAGATGGAATATTTCGTGTCGAAACAAGATCTGCATGTAATGGCGTCGGTAAAATGATATCTTCGTGCCAAAAATAATCAGCCTCGAGTGAAGGAAGATTTTCTCTGGTTTTGATTGAAATTCCATCTTTTAATGCTTATTTGATGTGCCCCCACATCACTATGACCGCCTATTGTACCGTCAGCTGGACGAACTGTCACGCGGACGTTCATTTACACAATAACACTTGATATCTATACATATAAAGAGAAGTCAGTCGGATTTTCAGTCAGACCCAAGTAGCAATCGGTCTAATATAATTATATTTTATTCAGGTTCGCCTATTTCCTCGTTAGTTTTCTTCACTATGTTATTGGCAGGAATATATTTTATTTCAGTTCAGATTTTTGTTCTAAAAAATACTTATCCGAATGAATAAACGCCAAATGTTTCTTTCATTCATCACTCGTGTATTGCCATCAAAACGGGTTACTGTTATTTAACTCACTAATATAAAAGAGTATTTTGAAATACTGTATATATCGCAGAGACAAAATTACCTAAGACAGAAGTTTGAATTCCTAATTTGCATAACTAATTTTAAACCGTTCATTATAGATTAATGTTTTGTGTTATTCATTCGTAATTTTATTGTCTTATTTTTTCGATATATATATGCCATTATTTTGTCGATAGTAAAAGTAATTAATTAAAAAAAAAACAGGATTAATTATTAAACCTTTCTTAGAATATTTGCTTTTTACGGGAGGTAATTAAAAGTAAACTTACTAGAAAGAAAAATATACGATACATAAGCAAGAATTCAGAAAGAGGATAGGGTGGGTGACTGACCCATCTTACTCTCCCTTTATCTTTCCCGTTAACGACGTCATATAGAAAAAGTGCGACCGACGCACTATTTTTTTTTCATAGTTTTTAAATTAAATGAAAAATTTGTAAATAAAATAGAGCACACACACACACGCGAACACACACACAGGGCGAACTGAATTTCTCTTTTTTTCATTTCTTAGCGGTCTTATTTAAAAGATAAATAAATTTATATCAGCATTACTAAAATGTTAATATTTATTTATATAGAAACATATTAATGTTTATCTAATTATATGAATAAATGCGAAAGTTTTTGTCTTGTGTTTACAACAAATTTATTATTGAAATGTCACCATTTTGATTTCAATTATTTTAAGTAGCGAACTATGCGAAGCGATAGCGAGCTGGCAAGTATATTTAATTTACAATATAACGGTTATTTTTTATGTGAATTGGTCTGTCGATTGTAACAATGCCAACGGATTTTTCCAATTGTGTTTATTGGACTGATTTAAAAGTTATTAAATAATTATCTTTGCTCTGTGAGGCTTCAGTATAAAATAGCATTTTCATCTGCCGGCCATGCTTAAAATTTTAAACTTCAGCTTCATATGTGAACTTCAAATGCCAAAAATGCCACCCATGGAAGCGGTAATGAAATTTTCAACCGTTTCTGCATCCAACCATATTTTTTACAAATAAACTTATGTCTATGCCTGAATTGCCCATCAAGTTTCGGTTATGAATCTCCAACAGTCTCTGTCTAATTCGCCGTTCAATGTTATTCTCTGAATTTGTAAATTTGCGTTGCAAGAACATCTCGGTACGACGTGCACAATATTCAATTATTCTGACGCAATTCTCTTTGCCCTATCCTGTTGAATTTACTGTTCATCCCTCCCAACACGCCGCCTTCGTGCTCCGTATTGATCTTGACTGATAATTCATTCTCATATTCAAACTAGTAAGAGAGTTTGAATTACCTACTGGAGAGTTTGAATTACCTACTAGA
Source organism: Sepiola atlantica (assembly GCA_963556195.1). NCBI lineage: Eukaryota > Metazoa > Mollusca > Cephalopoda > Sepiida > Sepiolidae > Sepiola > Sepiola atlantica. The sequence continues at coordinate 58,764,025 of OY744519.1, forward strand.
CACCATCTTCGAGTGTCTTCGGTCTCTCTTTAAAGGTGTTTATCAAGACAACCTGACACGAAGATACTTCACCCTACAAGTAATCCCTAACCAAATATTAAAAATTATATAGTATTCAAAGCGCAAATAAGATCGCCTCGAAACAGCTATACACGGGCTCATATGTGGGATGGTGGAACTGTTAGCGGTGTTACATCAAGTAACATAACTTAGCTGGATACTCCATCAGACTAGATGATTTTTGCCCTTGAATCCGATAAGACCAAGAGACCACAGGAAAGATATACTATAACATAGTAAACTGGTCAATTGTGGAGAGAAAACATTAATGTTCTTCACTTCTTTACTAACTCAACGTTTGAGAGATAAAAGCGGATCTTTAGTTGAACGCTATGATATCTATGTATCTTATATAGAAATCAAGTGTTTGTCCCAGGAAAGGAACCCTTGTTTTTTTAAACTTTATACTGAAGTAAAATAAAAAAAAAGTAAGAACCAGTGATCCTACGTTTGGATATTGAAGTGCACGTGATGGAGTGCACTTGCCTTTGCAGACAATGCTCTGGTATGGTTGCAGCTCCCCAAACTTCAAATGCATCGTTGAATTGGCTGCAGGGAGACTTTGGTGATCGTCTCATCAGTATGAAAGTGTGGTTCTGGATGAGCTTCACTGAACAGCGATAAAACACAAACTGTTGAACATTCATGGCAGAAAATTGGATAAGTCAGGCATAGACTGCAAATATTGTGTACGAAATATGGTTAAATTGCAGAAAGGTTGGTTGATTTTATTAACGATTCGCTGGCATTTTTATTGGACGATGGGTCACCCTATATTAAATTCGTTGATTTATCATGTTTAATATTAGTTTCACGCGTGAATTTGAAATAGCATTTTCATCGGTTTTACGTTTGAAATGAGATTTTCATTGGTCTGTCAGGGTTATGTTTCTAATGGCATTTTCTTTGGTCGGTCACGTTTAAAATATCATTTTCCTTGGTCTCAACAGGCAGGTTGAATGGACGCATCTCGGGAATATGCGTTTTTGTTACCAAACGTTACACGCATGACTGGACTGGGATAAAAAAAAATCCATTTCAAGAGCGTTTCGCGCGAAAAGCATTGCGATCAAGCATACTCCCGCCATTCGTTGATCGCAAAATAAACCGGAATTAATGAAAGCGAGGTTCGGATTTTCATCCCATCAAAAACAAAATCTCTGCTGCCTTCTAGCATTCTGTGATCCTCGTATACTTAGTTTGGGAAATCGTCCATACAGTACACAACCGAACTCCTCGGAGAGAAGAAAGACATTTAAGCTCTAAACACCTAGCCTTCAAGGGGAGGTTATCGGAAGCTTGACGTTCGTTTAACGTTACCATAAAATTCTCGCCTGGCGGCTCAAGGGGAGGTGGTTATGTAAGTGGAAGACGAGGAGTGGTGATGAACTGATGATATTTGACCATTTCCATAAGAGGGCGTACAAAAAGAGTCGACACACCAAATCCGAAAGGGATGCAACGTTTCTGTTTTCCATTCGTTTGTAAATCGAGACGCACCAAATCCGAAAAGCGAGATTAGCTCTTCATCTCCGATAATTCTTTAGTCATGGCCGCCATTCTTGCTAGTCGCGTTTCGTATAACATTTGTTCCGGCGGGTAAGGCTTAGTTCGAGCGCTGGAATGCAGTGCGCAAATTTCATTTGATCTCGTCAGGAACCGGACAACAGAATTTGTCCAGAAACTTTTACTTTCTTTCGTTTATTTCCACAACTGGTTTGATATAGGCGACACTCTTGTACGCGTCTAAACACCCATAAAAAGGCTCTGTCCTTCGGGTGGTTTGTCAATCAGTCTGTCACATCTGCATTTGAAATAGCATTGGTTATTCAAGTTTCGTTCACGCATTCCCGTAATAGGCTATATATGTGTGGCCCGAATCATTCTGTCACGCTTAAGTCTGAACTAGCATTTTTCTTGTCTCTGTCTAAATAGCATTTTTGATTTGTCGACGCATGTCGTCGGTCGTTAGGTGCATCGGTCTGTCACACTTTAGAAGGAAATAACATTTTAATTGCTAAACGCGTAAGTTGAATGCCCGTATCTTAAAAAGATCTGCTTTCGTTTCATAATGAAATTTCTGATTAACCGAGAGATGGCTGTGGTAAAGTGAAGAACGACGTAGACTAATATTTGAAATATCATTTTCATCTGCTGTTATGTTTCAGTTTTGAAAAGCATTGTATTGCTTTGTTACGTTTAAGCTTTATATAGCATGTTCATCGCTAATATGGATAACAACGTGGACTAATATCCTGGAGTGATGATGAAATATGCAGATATAACTTGTTGGAAAATTTTGTTGCCGTGCGAAGTATGAGGTCTGTTTCCCACTTATCTTCCAGGACATACAGATCTGAAGTTGGTTTGCAAAGTCACCTACGAACTTACAAAGGAGGAATGATGAGGTTGGAAAACGTAATGAAACGGCAGTCATACACGAAAAGCAGCGAATCATAATTATATATATATATATAGTACATTTTTTATTTATACAAACATTATTGGTTACATATGTGCATACATATTTCAGTTGTACTCTCCCATGGAGAGTACACTTCTTCAAACCAAAATGAAGAATGTAATATATATATATATATATATATATATATATATATATATATATATATATATATATATATAATGTGAAGTGAGAAAATAAAGATAAAAGTTATATCTTTAAATTATATTCTATATTTACCAGTCAATGCTCAATATACGAGATAGATCAATACTATAAGTAAATATATGATGAGAATAATAATTGGATAAAATGCAATATTTATTAAATCATCAATTGTTCAAACAAGGGTTATATTTTTGGGTGATTCGTTTCACTGCCAACGAACGTTCATTTGAATTTGAATACCTCAATATCCCAGAATGGAACCTTTCACAATTTCGAATGTCCGGATGACTTGCAACCTACTACGTTACACTTACTTCATACCTTGAATTCTCATATTTTATTTAACGAACTTTTTATGCTTTTTTAATGGTGATGATTTTCTTTGCATATTTTAAACTTTTTAAATTGTACATATTCCATGTGTGTTATATTTTATATTTTCAAATGTTTGCACTAAATTTTATTGACTTATGTATCGAATTTCCTCTAATGATAAGAGCATATCTTTGAAAATCCGTGGATTAAGGAAATAATATTTTAATATAACCCTTGTCTGATGATTTAATAAATACTGCATTTCATCCAATTATTCTCATTATATAAGTAGTATGATATTTTCTCTGTACCGTCGACGGGTATAGTTTTGTAACCAAAATTTACATATAAAATTATTGGCATGCGCCCCACTAAAAAATGAGTTGTATTCAAATTTTTCGATTTTTCTATTTAATCTGATCAGCCGTTTCCTTTTTAATTACTAATTTAAGTGTGGGGTTAAGAGTAAATACTCCCCCCCATAGTACCAAGTCATCATCCGTCAACCCATCACATAGTAAATAAATAAGGGAGAAATCTAATTAGAGTCACTCTTTCGTATTAAACAGTGCGTTCATATTCATCATTACTCCTAGCAGCAATGATACGGCTCATAAAAAAAATTACAAAGCTACGTGTTCAGATTACAAATAATAAAAAAAACGACCAAAATCTTCTTCCACATTACATTTTTAGAATATACATACTACAAAGGTCACTACATTTCTTTGTTTATAAACCCGAACTTTATAAACATGCGGTTCTATTTTTAACGTTAGTTGCGAACACATGAGTGATTCGATTTTCAGTACACTTACAACTGCATTTATCGTTTTCGAATCAAAAACTTGTAGAGCAGTTCACTATAAGCAAATTAATGACGAAAACACAGAAATATATACAATTTTTATTTACAACAAGTTAGCAACTTTTGCATAATCTCCAAAACACTTAAATAGTGGATGAAAAGATGAAAGGTGTTAATTTATTGTAGTAACAGCAATTTTCGCTCCGCGAGCGTTCATCAGACGTTGCTCCACAAGAGAATGTAGCAATTCAAACACGACCGTTGTCATAGCAACTGTGTCGACTGTAGTTGCCGCGTCGCGTGGGAATTTAGTAGATAAAACACATACGATGTCATAGCAACTGGGTCGGGTATGTTTACACATACACTATTTTGGTTTGCCTGATTTTTGAAACTACCGCATGTGTTTATTTAAAAACTTCACCGGCCCCCAGCCTTTGGTGCGAATAAATTGCAACGTGTCTATTTTTAGATAGTGCATGGGTGTACATTCTTGAAGACTCTGCTTTTCTGTTAAATACATTTTTATATTTTACTTATTATTCAAATTCAGAGTCGCTTATTCTTCTAAATAAACACTGATCTTCTTACAAATACTACTTAAGAAATTTATTTTCTGCAAATATATTTAATTCTATAAAATAGTATCTTCCTTCCAGTGTTTTGTATATACACTATTATTTAAATCACTTAAAATTAAAAACATAAAAAGCGCTTCAAATCTACGTACTTATTTTGATGCGAAGATGTGCTTTCTTAGTTATGAAACAAAACTAAAGTTTAAGTAGTCATTAATATTTTTAAATGTGATAATTAAAAAACACTGTAATTAATACTTATAGATAGTTCAACATGTGATTAGAATATATGTAGGTTCAGAGGTGGAAGCACGAATTTCTTTGGTTTTTCAATGTGGTACTCTTGCAGATTAGGACCCAAGATAACCCTAACGCTAACCCTAAACCTAACCTTAACCCTAACGGATGCCAAGTCGAATTTAGCTTGGGTCCTAATCTACACAAGCATCTACAATTTAACTGCACAACACAGAGGCAGGTTCATGCTAGTGTATTATAAATAAAATTCATACAACTCACTGGAAAAATAAAACGAAAGAATAGAGTTGAAAAGATAATGTCTCTTTGTGTCTCTATCTTCCCCCCTCTCTCTCTCTCTCCCTCTTTCTCTTTCTCTCTCTCTCTCTCGCTCGCTCTCTCTCTCCTCCTCTCTCCCTCTCTCTCTCTCTCTCTATATATATATGTATATACGAGGTGTGTCATAAAAGTAAAGTGACTAGATGTGCTGTGTGAGATATGGTCAAAAAGGGAGTAGCAGATTGTATTATCATCTTAATGATATTTTAAGGCTATATACATCTAATCTATTTTCACACAACTATTGTGTTTTTTATACACTTTTGTTTACACCTTATTTTTTCTAGGTTGTTCAGCTACGAGGAACGAACGACGAACACCGAGTAGCTAATAAAAAGTACCCCCACCTCCATATTCACCTGATCGTGTTCCCTGTGACTTTTTCTTTCTCCTAGCCCATTAGGATTATCAAGTGGACCCATTTTAAAGTCATGGAGGACATCGACTGATACGTGGGATATCACAAAACGAAATATCCAGCACCGCATACAAGCATGACGGATAAGGATAGAAGGACGTATAAAATCCCAAAGAGAGTTAATTCGCAGGGAGAACTACGACCCAACAATTAAGAAAGGTTCTCAAAATCGATTCAAAAGTGTATTCCTATGTAAAATTTACTGGAGAAGAAAATTGAAGTCGTCCCGAATCTCTAAGTTCACCCCTAAGGAGTCTACAACGGCTTACTCTTCTAAAAACCTCAAATATATCCTTATTTTATGAAATTTAAATCATGTGTATAAAATCTTTTGGGGAATACAATGGAAGTGGGCCTGAATAATTAACTGTCTACTAACCTAAGGGGGCTATGGGGGCTGAACCCCCTTTAAAACTTTAAATATATGCTATTCTGATGAAATTCATATCATACGTAAAAAATATCCTGTTAACAAAATGTAAGTGGTCCTAAAAACTTCAAATACAATTTGAATCAAATTAAAACTATATGTATAAGACACTAATTCAAAGAATTTTCCAACATTTCAGACACTTCCGAAATCTTCCCAGGAGCGAAACAGAACGAGGGGGCAATAAAAACAAATACAATTAATATGGTGTTATAAGCATAGTGAAAAAGTAAATAGTTGCAATGCTCATTCAATCCTGAGCAACTGCTTGTACTATTTGAATTCCAGATTTTATTACTACACATACTTTTATCTATTTATACATGAATATCTGATTTTACGTATTGGAAAATAGTTCTACAAACAGGCAATTATATACAGTTCATATTTTATTAGTGAACATAATTTTGTTTATTTATAAAACTGTTTTTGTATTCCTATACTATCTGCAGATAGCAACAGTTAATGGAGAGAGACAGTGATTTATAAAAAAAATTAAAAGACAGAAATAATGAGGCTTTTTTATATATGGAAGTCTTATTATTCTCATTATTAATTAATGGCTTTTTGTGGCTCTGATAAGAAGAATATAAAATTCCAAATTTACGTGCAAAAAGATTCTGTCCAATATTTAAGGAGAACCTGTTAACATATTTTCCTCTTTTCTTTTCAAGTATACGAAGAAGAAAGAGAAAAGGGAGAAAAGTACGAAAAAAAAAGAAGAAAAAGAAGAAGAAACAAGAAGAAGAAGTAAAAGAAGAAGACGACTAAGAAGTATTGAAAAAGAAGAAGAAAAAAGAAGACTAAGAAGAAGAAAAAGCAGAAGAAGAAGAAGAAAGTTAAAAACGGAATAGAAAAAGAGAAAATGAAAAACGAAGAGGAATAATACAAAAAAAAATCTAAGAACGAGAAGAAGAGAAACTCTTCAAATATTATACTTTATAATGACAAACTTTGGCCCACGCCCTATTTTAACACAAACTATTTTAACTACATTTTTACAGCTATTATTGTAATAATAAACCACGCCAGTCCGCATCACTAGACGAGGTATCTGCTCAATCACGATTATTTTCAGAAATGAACTGTTGATTCAATGCTTTTAATAATTTGGCTTTAATAGTATATATATATATATATATATATATATATATATATATATATATATATATATATATATGAAGAGAGAAAGAGAGAGAGAGATTGAACACAGTAAAAACGAAAATTATTTATACATTCAGCAACGTTTCGTCTTTACTTCAAGACTTTCTCAAGATTACTGGTTTGAAGAAATATCATAGAAGAAAATATTCGAAAAATATGTGGTGCAAATATGACGTGAAATAATTATTTTCACGTACTAGTCGCATTATATCCTTTGAATTCTAATGTCTATGTTTCGTTCGAAAAAAAGAACAACATTCTTTGCACGTCACAAACGCACCACATATTTTCAAATATTGACTTCTATGTTATTTATAAAAATCAGTAATCTTGAGAAAGTCTTGAAAAAAAGATGAAACATCGCTGAATATATAAATCATTTTCGTTTTTTCTTTTTTTTTAATTCTCCATCACGTTGGAATAATATTTTCGTAATTAAACACCGACTGTCGCCTAGACAGTCGAGTTTCGATCCCAGCTAGTGGTAGTTTAAACAAAGTTGAAATCTCAATGATAAACAATCTTAAAAGCAGCCAATTCGCCTAGAGGTTATAAGAGGTGACTGTCGTCTAGACGGTCGAATTTCGATCCTGACATTTATCAGTAGCTTGTCTAGTTCACCGAAGAGCTGTAATACAGCGAAACAGTGTCTGTTAATGACTATATATATATATATATATATATATATATATATATATATATATATATATATATTCTAAAGTAATGAAACGGATCACTATGAATTTTGGAATATATATTCTAGGCAACACGGTGAGAAAGACCAGCACATTATTATTATTTTAAATTTATCATTTAGATGGTGCATATATATAAAAAAGTTAGGTAATATATTTCGTAGTACAAAATAAACTCCTAAACTAATGAACCGATCATTATGAATTTTCGAATATATATTTTCGGCAACCCGATGAGTAACATAGCAACATTTTTTTTGTAAACTTTACCATTTAGGGGGTATGCACCCCTAAATTTGCCCCCACCCCAAAACACTTTTAAAATAAGTTAGATGCAAAATATTTAATAGAGAAAAGAATGTCTCTACATCAAATATTGAGTTATATTAAGGAATACATTTTTAAAAGATCAGTAAGCGCGTGTGAGCGTCAATAATATGTATGTGCTTGGTAAAACTATTGAACTATTAAACTTATCATGATGAATTATGGAATATGTATTCTAGGTTACGAGGTGAGTAACGTGGGCACATTATTATTTTGTTGTTGTTGTAAATTTACCATTTCGAAAATTATGTAAATGTAAATATATATCTGTATCTATCTCTCTCTCTCTCTCTCTCCCTCTCTCTCTCTCTCTCTCTCTCTCTCTCTCTCTCTCTCTATATATATATAT
>OY744519.1:58774873-58802373 GCA_963556195.1 Sepiola atlantica
CGCACGAAAAATACCGACAGTGAACAACCTCTTGTTCCGTGTTGAGAATGGATACTCAATCTGATATAAAATCTGTGAGTTTTGTTCTATCCAATCGTGCTCTTTACTTTAGCTTAATGTATTTGTTTTTTAGTGAGTGACATTGGCTATATACAAGGCTGTTACTCACTTAAAGTCTTAAGATGTAAAACACATGGTTAATAATCATGCGTGTGAGAGACAATATCTCGTGTAATCCTTCTCGAAAGTATGGAATGCATTTGATTTTACTATTAATTTGATAAAGTACTAACCTGCACCAGGAAAGGTCATTATTGATCCCAACACAAACGTGTATGATACGGATTTAAAGTCGTGAACGAATATCCGTGTATATGCACTACTCTAAGTATGGCATTCAGTCAACTTTCTTCAAACTAGAAATGTCAGTAACACATTTGACAAACTGGATCGAAACGTATTGAGTCGACGTGGAATTTCAAGTAAGACCAAAAGATATACAGAGAACGTGTTTAAGTCGTCCTTTATCTATCTATGTAAAACATGTGTCATTTACGTAAAGCAGCTGAGGAAGCTAGAACATTTTCATCAACATTACGCAAGATACTGGGTGTACGTTGGAATATCTATGTCAGATATATTGACATCTCTGGTTTGGTTGTTAGACGAAGCGGACTTATGCATAGAACTCACGATGCTCGTGTCTCGGGGTTGTCTGGCCGGCATAACGCCCTCCTCGTTGTTCACAGCTATTTGTTAACTTGTAGGATTGTAGGTGTTTACCTCGGTCACCGGGAACAGCAAGGTTCAGCGATTGCATCCGAAGTCGGGGAAGGTTTGACCAAGAACACACAAAACGTCGCCCCTTACACTTCATTGATTTGTGGTTCTACGCCTGACACGTCTTTGCTTGCCACATGCAGAGGCATAGACGACCAGAGGACGACAAATCCTGATGCTGACTCCTTCTGGATTCTCACCAGAGCCCTGTTTGCCGCGGAGCTCTGACATTATCACGTTTCCACCTCCCCTATCGCAATAAGAAAGTGTTGGAATTCAGGGGATGATATTGACGTTATCGAAAATTTCATTGAAACCAGCGGTACTACTCCAGATTAAGCGCCTAATTTCCGTGACTGCTCGGCGGCAAGGATCGGGCAGGTCGCTGAAGCGCCCGAGAGCTGCCGAGACGAAAACGAGGCTGAAGCAAAACTGAAAGCGTAAAAATGGAAGAGTGGCAGACGACAGTATAAGACGAATAATATAAAAGAAAAAATACATATATTTAAAAAAAATGAAAAAAAAAAATGAACAAACCATAGCTGAAGAACTATAAATAAACTTAAAAAAAAATTTTTTTTCGTGGGCTAAATGAACCATTTTAATTTTTTTTTGTCTTTTTTTTTTACATAAATCAAAGAAGTAAATGCTATTTCTTTTACGATATTTAAGCAACATTTTCTTTGTCTTTTTTTTACATAAAACAAAGACGTATGTCATTTTTCTTAGGATATTTAGGCAACTTTTTTTTTGGGGGGGGGGGGGGTTCATATATTTTCTCGTCGAGGGTCAGGGTTTATGGATACGTTTGCGGCCGGTTCGAAAGGTATTATTACCGCTTGTTTTGTTTTGCTGAGCGCATATGAATTGGTAGCAACCTGATCGGTCAGCTCTACTTCAGCCTCGTTTTCGTCTCGGCAGCTCTCGGGCGCTTCCGCGACCTGCCTTATCGTTGCCGCCGAGCAGTCACGGAAATTAGGCGCTTCATTTGGAGTAGTATCCAACCAGCATTAGGTCTGAGATATTATTGATTTAGATAAAGTGATCATGTAGTAAGAAGGGTAAGATTACCAAACAGCTTAATATAAAGACTTAGATTAAGCATTCACTACATAAACCCACAGAAAGTGTAAACAACTACAGAAGAAACACATATCTTTGAAAATGAGTGGATGAGGTTAGCTATTGATCAATTCAACGTGGATGAAGTTAGTACAGAATGGTAAAGCATCATTTGAAAGGAATCACATCCATCATGCGATACACGCTAAACGTTTCACATCGTTCAGATGAAAGGTGATACCCCCTATTTTGTGAGAGTTCAATGTCTAAAAACCGAAGATAATAGATACTAAACATTGATTCAAGCTGGGTATCGCATACAATGAAGCAATTAGCTATGCAATTCATATTATTACAACTTTCTTTTTACTTTTTACCTGTCTTTTTACTCAAGTGATCCTGATGTGAAGTGATGGTCTTTGTGAGATATGGGACGAATATATATTAAAGAATTGAATAAAACCTCTTTATAAAACAATAATTAACATTTATTTTCAATTTACAAGTGAAAAAAATAATTACTTCTAAGTCTTACTTGGAGAAAGATCTGTAACCCGTGTTAATCCAGGATTGTCTCTCTCTAGAAATGTACATAACTCTAATGTCCAAATCCAAAGAGTTATTTCCCTTTTCATATTATCTAGATGAAAATCTGTTTCATCTAACATACATCTTTGTAAATTTACATCTACACAGAACGACAACGCATTGTTAAAAATGTAGCAATAAGAAACAATACGAATATTCTACCTAGTGGAGCGATACGGGCTTCTGCATCTCTGGCGTGTAGGAAGATAAAAGAAAAATCGCTGCTCATAGCGTAGTTTTTAAGGAAAGCAGATTTCGTGGACAACATAAATCTCGCAATTTCTCGCGATGTAATGCATGCCAATTTCTGCGTCATTCGTCAATGAAAGACGCATCACAGGGAAAAAAACTATTCAGATAGTAACTTTTGTGTACAAGTGTTTATAGATCGCTTTGTTCAAACACTTGCAAACTGTCGATACTTGATTTATTTAGTTTATTGATCGCCAAGTTCCGATCGGATTCTTGAAATAGTGTTTCTTTAGAGGCTTTCAACGCTTGGATACAGGTTAACACTATTAGAAACCTGTCACAAGAAGATAATTAAACTACAGTAGACTTGCCTACAAAAAGCTACACTTTATCTAAAAAAAAAGAACAATCAAAAAAATCTACAAATGTTTCACATCCTATGATATGTGCAGGTTGTAACCGAAGTAAAGTCAGTTTTATTTTCGAGATATCTTTTTTTACTAACATTCTTTCTGTCTCCTTTAAGAACTCTTGGTGTGTGGGTCAGTTTAGAGTAGAACTAGATAACCTTCGTTTGACCGGGCTTCATGCCAGATTCATTCCAACCTTCGAGAATAATTAAGCGATTTCTTACTATCGCATCTGATTGGCTGTTGACATCTCATTGTGGGTGCTCGAGTGCTACTTTCCATGTAAACAGAATGAATCATCGACTTAAAAAGATGCAAGATTTTCAAGTCCAACCATTCAGACATGAAGATGAATGTCAGCCTCACTTGTGCGACAATAAAACCACTTTCAAATGTAATTTACTTGGAGTCTTTCCACATGACCCAGTCGGCAATACAGAGGGAATAAATATACACTTTCTATTTTATCATGTCGACCATGATTCAAACTTAACATAACATATCCTCAATGGCTTCGAGACAAACAGAGGTATTGTTAGTGATATTAAAGCAACAAAAAGTGGATTGCACTTAAAAGTTTATTACAAATATTAGATCGAAACTAACGTGGCAATTGTTTCCTTATAAAATTTGAATATATATAATCATGCACACGCAGGCTGTTTTGTTGAATTACAGTTCTTCAGTAACGCTAAAGCTGAGATTGAAACCCGGTTTCTATTTCAACAGTCTGAACTTTTATCCACTGCGGCGTCGTCAAAAACGAGGAAACGGGAATCTTACTGTTTATATAAACAATATCAGCAGTCGACGAGAGCTCGATTTGTTTTTACTAACAGCTTTGCATTATCGCTAATAATAACTGGCGATTTCATATTCCAGAGTTCAAACTATATATATATATATATATATATATATATATATATATATATATATATATATAGTTTTTTTTAGAAATATTATGTTATCCTGACCCGACATCGAGCAACATAAAAAGCAAGTAAGATTTGTAATTATAAAAATAATAAAAATAAATAATCTTAATAAAAAGAAGAAGGATGTATGTATGCTAAGGTAGTTACGAGTAAAACGGCTTTTATTAGTAGGTTTTCTATACGTTGATGCAAAGAAAACATATTTGCTGGTGTCTATTAAAACATCATATAGACATATATATATATATATATATATATATATATATATATATATATGTATGAGAGTTTTTTTCCATCTATCATAACTATATTAGTATCAAAACAAGTTACGATTATTTAATTCTAATGATATGAGAACATATTGAAATACCGTATATATAGGCATCTCCAACTCACTCAAACAAATCCCGATTTGCTCATTTGCATATTTATTGATTTTTAAGTTTATAATAAATTAATATTCTGTAATATACCATCCTACTTTGTATTGTAAAATTTTATTCTACATACGCAATCGTTGTATCGATAGTACTATTATTATAGTTATAAATAAAATAGGATAAAGAGATTTTGATAAAAAATTTTTAGCGTTTAAAAACTTATGTAGAATTTCATTTTACAGGGAGGTAATTTCCTTCCGGCTTTAGTAAAGTGTCAAATATAGCTGAGATATGGAGAACAGATACTACACTTTGATTTTAGCCAAAATGCCACGGAACCATACAAATATTTTTTGTTACTAGGCATTTAAAAGTTAAACAAACACTGATTAAATTAGAATATTTTTTAATGGGCGGTGTAGTATCGGTTTTCTTGTCATAAAACTGTCCTCTCAGGAATTACCTCCTCCGTTTTAAGGGTGTGCAGGGGAGAATCCTCCATGAATAAAAGAAACATCCCAATACTCGATTTAGTCAGAATATCTTTTAAGGGAAGGGGTAGTGTAGTATCGGTTCTGTTCTCATAAGACCGCCCACGCAAGAATGACTTCCTCCTTTCAAGGTGAAGGGAACTAGTGTTCTTTCATTCTGTCAGGGGGGTGTCAGTGTAGTATGTGTTCGTTCACCATCATATTAGCCAAAGAAGAACGATAACTCAAGTTTATAATAAACATGTATTTTTTAACTAGAAAATTATGAAAGTTATCGTACTTCTTTAGCCAGGATATTCATCTTTGTTTATAACGATGACGATTATATTTTTTCAGTCAATTTTCATTTAGGCGTTTCACGTGGACAATGAAACTTGCCATGGTTTTTAATGTTATCTAAAAAAAAATGCAAAAGTTGTTTCCACCTATTCTAACTATATTGACGTTAAAACAGTTTATGCTTATTTAATTCTCTGTAGTATATTTTCATTCGTCATGATACATTCCTCCCAGGCATTACCTCCTTTTCGGGGGGAAGGCCGTCCAGTATACATTCGTTGATGTTTAAATTAAATATAGTGTAATTGTGATTTTAAAATTATATATATATATATATATATATATATATATATATATATATATATATATATATATATATATATATATATATATATATATATAAGTGGATTACTAGTACAACAAGAAGTAAGTTTAATAAATGTAACATACGATCTTCCTCACATAACTCCATACGTAACTTTTAGCACTCGGGGATCTTTATGTTGGACTCAGGAACCTAATAGGAAATTTTGAACTTAACTTTTTTTTTAATCCACGGAGGTAGGTTATTCTCGTTTCGTCAGACATGACCTAATAGACGTGTTAAGTAATACTTATTTAATTCTTAGTTATAATTACCTCTAGTTAAGTTTAAATTGTAATCCAACCTCTCGCTCAGCGGCTGTAAGCCGGGTCCGATACCAAAATTGTGTAAGAATCCCGGCTGACGAATATTATTAACCGGAGTCTGTGGTAACTCCTGTGTTTCGCCATAGTTACATTTGGTGTTTACTTAAAAGAGGATTTTAAAGGCACAGGCAACTTCAGGTTTATTAAAGTAACACGAATGTCAGTAGAGCTGAATATAACAATCGTTCCAGTTCTTTAAGTTTCAATGTGGGTAAATAGTTTTTTACAATTCTGTTGTTTTAATTGGTTAATGCATAGATGACAGGTGCACGAACATGGTTATAATTTATCAGTGCGGAAAGTTTCTCAATTTATCAAGTGTGTGCTCATGGCTCTGATATACAGAGGGCCCGGGAATTTTACAACCTGTTTTTTCAACACGGGTGGTTTAACTCAACTTATTTTTCCAAAGTTTACTTGCTTATATTAACTTCTATTTCAGACCAGAATGGGTCGTGTTGGAAAAAAACCCAAAAAACTAACCAATTTCTAGCCCTTTTTTCTGTCGTTTTCTCATCCATTAAGATGCACCCTCCCTCTGTATTTAGTTCCTGATAAATCCCCTTTGGCTCGCACTTGCTATAGGACCCAATTTTAAAAAGTCATCTGTTGGTATTACCCTCTAATTCCTGATGCCTGAAGAGGGGGGGGTCTTTCTTCAAGAAAAAAATATTACATTTTATTTTTTCTATTTCTCTTATCCCCATTGCTCTTTCGTCTCTTCACTTTTTTCTTTCTCTATTTCTTTATCCTCCTCTCCCCTTTCGTTTCACTCATTTTTCCTTTCCATCACGTTCATGCTGGCTTCCTTACTTCTTTTTATCAACTTTATCTTTTTGGCCTCCAATACTCTTCAATATTAAGCCTTTGTGCTTTCCCGTTTAATTAATTACTCTCTGATCATCAAAATCTAGATCTCTTGGCATTTTTCTACAACATGTTTTTCGATTTTTTGGCGCTCAAGATATTTGTTTTTGCTTATTATTAACATCTTACCGAGGGCCAGATATTTCCTGCTCTTCTTCGTGTGGGGGTTGGCTAATAAAGTTACGTGTGCGATTTCTATGCTTATCATTTTAATCAGATAATTTTTCCGGGTTCAATCCTAACCGTTTCTAGTATATATATTTTTTGCCTTCATTTTGTAAAGTCTATTCTCACTAAAGATCTCTATCAGGTGCAACACAAAGTGCCATAGAAACGTCAACTTTCAGAGGACTGTTACTTATTACTGAGTGATACTCAACGCCCCTATCCGTTTGGCCACGTAGACAATTCTAGTATAGAACTTGGGAGCTTTGTAAATAAATATATAAAAAGCAGAACAATAGAACAGGATATAGGAAGTAACACCAACAATACCTTTGTCGCGGGAAGCCCAACGATTGGCTGAGAGAACAACAAAGAATCTGATTGGTTAACTAGCTAGCCGTGTATATAAAAACACTCGGCAAAAATAACTCTATACATTTTAGCCTGAAGATTCCCCCGGGGATAAAACGCGGGAGTCTCTGTGTAGCTTAATGGCCATAAATATATTTTCATAGCTTACTACCTAGCTCTACTTAGGTATCGAGCACTGTTGAAGTAAATACTGAAAATTGATACATAAAAATTATATCTCCTTATAAAATTTTATGTGGATACATGAAATACTAATATATATATATATATATATATATATATATATATATTAAAATACTATGATATGACACCGCCACCCTTACCCCCAAAACGCAGTTGGATCAACATCAGCACAGGAGTGTTTTTAACCTAATAAGTCCGGCACTGTCGACTAAGCTCCAGCCTCTGCCCCATTTCCGCAATGTTACATACTTTTGCTTAGAGATTCCCAGATACCGGGAAACTTTCTATTCTTATAGTTTCTTTCCTTGGGTTGCTTGCCTTTGGAAATTGTCTCTGCTCTCTGTTTCCCCAACGTTAGCAATAACACAGGATGCCTCTATAAAACTGACCCCTAACAACAGTAATCCCTTACATCTGAGTGGCAATGTGTGTTTTTTGGGGTGAAATAAAGACAAACAGATTATTGAAAAACCGTGATGGAAGAACACCATCCAGACCTCGACTGAAACGGTACAGAGTGTACTGGACTCCCAATGAGGCTAATTATCATTCAAATTCAAGAACGAACCAACGCCGGTTATCAACGAGAGCCTAGTTGTAAACGGCTGGCGTTATAAATGCAAGTGAGTAGCAATTGTGATGGAAGGAAGCGAAGAATACTGTACATCTTAAGTGACTTATTTTCACTCGGACCCCAGAGAACACTACCTTTTGTACAGGTGGGAGATCTTTAGCAATGGTTCGTATTAGAAGTCCTGGTGAAGGTGAAAAATGATCAATAAAACTTTTGTTTCCTCATCCGATAACAACGAGAAACGTCGATCAATATCGTGAAAGAAAAACGCACAGAAGCGGGAAACATAGAACAAAAACGTTTACCCGGTTGTAATAACAGAAAGCAAAAATTATAAACGCAGAACTTAACACTTGAAGCCAGTCGAAAGCTTCAGTAGGCATTCAAATTATTTCTCGTAGGCATTCAAGTTCTCTCTAGTATGCAGTAAGCATTTAATTTATCTTCTGTATAAAATCAAATTCTCCTCAATTGGCATTAAAATTCTCTCAAATAGGCATTGAAATTCTCTCAAATAAGTATTCACTTTTCTCCAGTAAGCATTCAGATTCTTTCCTGACGGCATTCACATTCTCCTATGTGCATGCACGTGTTTATGAATCTCACTTCGAATTCGCGCGCGTCAGTATATGTACGACGATGTGACAGCACGCTTGGGTATATGTGTGAGTTTTTGTTGTGTGTTTGCGTATGTAGATGCGTAAGGAATATAACTGAATGTATCTGGCAGAGATATAAGAATAAAAAGACATGGAACAATAATTATAGTTGTCTAACGTGTTTCGTTCGTGTTTCTCTCGCGTTTCGTACCATTTAGATCATTTCAGACGCAAAATGATGAGATTTGTTATTGATCTAATAGAAAAACAGATAATTTTCCACCGAAGAATCAATGATTAAGTGTAAATAAAACAATAATTTTTGCCAATAATTTTTGAATACATAGTAGTAAACATTCCTGACCCACAGGACATCAAGTTCTGTAGGGGGAGGATTTCTACGATGCCCCACAGAAAATCTACTCATTCGATATGGTTGTTTTTCATGAGAAACTAATCTGAAGTCTTCAAATCTTGTCTGCATAGAAAAGCGCATTTAAAAAATTGAAATCACACTAACAATATTATGTTTCGAAATTTGTTTTGATGAGCATTGCTAATTTGTATTAGTTGTGATTATTCGGACTACAGTTCTCAACTTGGATGTTACCTCCGACCTTTTTCATTTTAGAGAGTGAGATAAATTCTCGTCAAAACAATAAGTTCTCTCCAAACAGGCAACCCCCGAAAAAAAAAAACACTTTTAAAGTAAGCTAGATACAAAGAAAAATAATATAGAAAACATTCCTCTACATCAATATTTAAGTCATATTATGTAATCAAGTTTTAACCGGGTCGGTGCGCGTGCGCGTGAGCGTTACTAATACGTGTGCAGGGATTAACCCCTAAATTAATTAACTTATTATTATGGAATTTTGAGACACGTATTCTAAGCAACACGTTGAGTAACGTAAAGACATTATTATTTTGTAAAATTTTACATTTATGTTCCCTTAAAAATGCATCCAGAACCCCTCCCCCAATTAGAATAAGTGAGATACGATTTATTACAAAATAAATAACGTTTAGTTACTTAATCCTTACAATATATATATATATATATATATATATATATATATATATATATATATATATATATATATTATCATCCTGATGAAGTCTTATAAATAAAGACGAAACGTTGATGTACACATAAAAAACATCCATTTTTTGGTTTCTCTTTTCATTTTCCCATCACGTCGGATTACCTTCATCCTTCTCTTCCCATATATATATTATATATATATACATATATATATATATATATATATATATATATATATATATATATATATATATATATATATATATATATATATACATTTATGTATTAAGTTGCTATTTTTGTTGATTCTATTGATTGTAGCGATAATATTTCTGAAAAAGTGATAATTTAGTCCGTTAAACTGAAAAATAAACAAATAATGCTACAAAGTAAATAATGAGTGTCATTTCGGGCTCATTTCTCTATTTACCACTTATTTAGTAATATCACTCTTTCAAACGATAGCGCCTACAAAAAAGCAGCTTAATACATAACATACTAAATAAATTTCCAATCGTAAAAACACCCACACATAAACAACCCCCCACACACCCATATATATATATATATATATATATATATATATATATATATATATATATATATATATATATATATATATATATATATATGTGTGTTATAATGGGATAATTCCAGGAGGAAATCTGGGTATGAGAGCTCAATGTAGTAAACAGAGCAAGAATAACATAAAATATAATAACACGAAATCACATAATTGTCGATGCAATAATTTATTTCAACCATGCGGTTTTTTCAAGCATCACTCAGACAATTACATTTTTGAGACTGATAGAAAATTGAATTTCCCTACGACAATTCAAACACAACCAGAGAGAGTGGTGGTAGCAACCAATTTGATACATCTTTTATAGAGAGGGGGAAATTTAAAACTTATATTCAACTATATATATATATATATATATATATATATATATATATATATATAATATAATCTATACTGACATACGCAACAACTATAACACCTCTGCTACTTGTACTCTCCTACTGCAATTCGGAATTTGCCAACAATAAAACTAATAATGAAAAGAAGTAAGAAATTCACAGTGGGAGAAAGACAAAACTATTTCTAAATAAGTTTATATTGAATGAAGGACCTGAGGAGAGTGAAACAAACTGAACACACTTTTCAGTATGTGCAGTCGGTGCTTGTAACAAATATCCTCGAGCAGGCATCACGGATAACACGGCCTATAATGAAGAAGCCGACATCTTTTTGCTTCTTTACTTCAGCGTCGGTTAGTAAAGAAAGATGTTGAGCCGAAAATACATCGTTCATCAAACGTTGTCAACAAGTCAGGTGCCCTTCATGAATATACATATATGTGTGCACACACAGACGCATATATATATATATATATATATATATGTATACATACTACATACATATATATATATGTCTAAATACATATATATATATGTCTAAATACACACACACACACACACACACACACACACACACACACACACACACACACACACACATATATATATATATATATATATATATATATATATATAGTATACATTTTTATTCATACGAACATTATTGGTTATATATGTGCATACATGTTTCGGTTGAAAGTCCAGTGTGTTTAAAAAATGCTAAATAACAAGTAGAGCTGTTCTTAAGTATACATTTTTATTTATACAAACATTATTGGTTACATATGTGCATACATGTTTCGGTTGTACTCTTCACAGAGATTCAACCTCTTCAGACCATTGGAACAACCGAAACATGTATGCACATATGTATCCAATAATGTTTGTATAGATAAAAATGTATACTTAAGAACAGCTCTACTTGTTATTGAGCACTTTTTATAAACACTGGAGTTTCAACGGATTTACAGAAAATAATACAATACGTGTACCATATATATATATAGCAAAAATATGCGACCGGAGGGAGCATATATTTGCTAGTATATCTAATGTTTGCATCATTTTATTTATATCTAACATTAATAATATTTTAGTTATTTATAAATCTCTACTTTGTAGTCAGCACTTTTGAAACAATATAGATTTTAAGTTCTTTTGATCAATATATTTTAACTTAATTAATTATTTTATATAATCTCCCTCTCTCTTTCTCTCTCTCTCTCTCTCTCTCTCTCTATCTATATATATATATATATACACGCATATATATACATATATATATACATATAATTTTTAACTAGTTTAATTTAGCATTCTTTTTAACATTTAGCGATGACAAGGAAGATTAAATACTTCTCTTGTCAATCTCGATTTTAATATTGATTTATATCGGACTCTTAATGTTAACAATGATGTAATTCGTCAAAATATGGATTGCTGAGGAAATTTATACATAAGGTCAGTTTGATGTGGGGCTGAAATATAACTCAACCAAGAGGACACTAGAAAGTTATAAAGATAAAATGGTCGGAATTATCGGCATTTCCTCACCGGTGCATCTAAGCTGACTAAACAAACGTCTTGGGTGACTTAAAAGGTATACAAAAATAACAATTCCCTAAATCCCCTATTCTCTCATGCATTACAACATAGTTATAGTTTTAACTTTAAACAATCTAGACTTATTAAATTTATATAAAATGAATCTCGGCGAAAATATTTTGAATCAGCACTCATTATAAACTCTAACTCAATTAAACAACGTGACGGCTTCTACAATTTATCTGGTTAAATCAGCAAACTCATACTAACCGAACAGAACTTGAATTTAGATACAGATTAGCTATTTTATACCACATTCCCAACAAAACTTTATACATACCATTTACTAAACGCGCCACACATTTTGACTTCTAACGGCCATGGTTTGTTCAAAGCAAGAACAAAAACATTCTTTTCACGTCATAATCGCACTACGTATTTAAATTCCGACGATGATGTTCAGTTTGAAAGAAATAACATTTAGTTTACGTCACAAACGCACCACATATTTTCAAATATCATACTTGTATGTTATTGTTCATCTTCAATCACTCGGGATTTCTTTCGTAGTGAAACATATTATGGTGACCGATTTGTTGCATCACAAAAAATATACACTATACGCTGATATTTGAATTAATTCAACAATATTTTATATATTTTATAATTAGTCTTAAGCATCTAAAAAATAAAGAATAAAATATTCGTTTTTTTCACAAACTCCAACTTAGGGTGGGACTAAAATCAAAATCAAAAGTGAAATACATATACATGTGTTATGGTGTGATGGTGATTTACCCTATTCGTTACTGAATAGACTCTCTCAGACACGCTATATAGAGGAGATTACAACAAAATCTTAAAGCCGTCTCTCCGCAACTTCAGTTGCTTAGAGACTTCGGACTAGTATACCAGTCGAGGATTCGTTCTTGACGATCAGTCCAACAGGAACTAGGCCAGTTTGATGGCCTTTTATCTGTCTGGCTGTGGTATTGGTCCTTGATAGTCTTAGGAGGTCCACCTTCCTAGGTTTTGCCTCCCCTCTTTGGGGTGGAGTACATTTAGTGCTTATGCCTGATGCGGTCCGACCGGGGCTGCCCAGTCAATTTTAAAAAGGTCAGAGTGCTCCTTTCTTTTGAGCGCTAGCTTGACTCTCACCACCTTCCGGCCTTATACCACATCTTTATGCTGTGGGACAGAAGTAAATACCAGTCGCCTCTCCGCGACTTCAGATGCGTAGAGACTTCGAACTGGTAAATACCAGTCGAGGATTCGTTCTCGACAATCAATCCGACGGAAACTTTTTGTAGTGGGAAGGAAGTAAATACAAGCCGTCTCTGCAGCTTCAGTTGCTTAGAGATTCTGGACTACGAAATACCAGTTGAGGATCCGTTCTCAAAAATCAGTCCGGCAGAAACTGGGCCATTTCGGTGGCTTTTTATCTTCCGGGCTGAGGTATTTGTCCTGAATGAAGACATATTATACGTATTCACAATCATAGTCTAACCACAGACAATTTATTTCTTCGCTGAGTGAAAAATCACATAGTGTGGTAAACTATCAAAACATTGACAGAGGAATCGGCTACATCTGGTATCTTTAGCATTGTGGGCTGAGTTTCCAGTTTTTTTCCAGTTTTTTGTGAAACCGAAGGTATCGATGGAAGATTAAAACTAATGTATAGTACCAACTGAAATAATATATATATGAACATTACACAAATTAAGTTAAACGAAATAAAAACACTTGAGAAGGGGAATCTTTTCTAGAAATATGATGATATAGACCACACATAAATCTCTAGTGAACGAAGTAAACACTGAAAGAAAATTAGATTAAATGAAAAAAAATAATGTTAAACAAAACAAAAAAATATTTTCATCTTATTTTTAGTACTGCTTCTAACAACTCGGAATATTACCGCATTGTTAATAGCCGTCTATAAATTGCCTCTTCCCCCCCTCTCTCATATATATATATATATATATATATATATATATATATATATATATATATATATATATATATATATAAAGAGAGAGATAAAGAGAGAGATAGAGAGAGATAAAGAGAGAGAGAGAATCAATCTGCCATCAAGTTAGTGATCATGGAAGCCAACATTAAATTTACTCTCTCTAATTTCTTTATTCCGTTCTTGTAGTTTAGTCTTTTCATTTCGTTTCGCTTTTTCTATTGACATTTTATATGTAGTTTTCTGCGCATGCCCAGAATAAATGAACGCATGCATGATGATGCTTGTTGCTACTGCACATGTGCAAGCCTGCAGATACAAATATTATTGATCAAAATGAAAACATCTTTTTAATAAGAAAACAAAATATTAACCCAAAATGTTTTCGTTATTCATCCCGGAAACGTAATGTTCAGAGTAGATAGCATTTTGATTTTACAAAACTTTTTTTGTGATATTCGGCCACCAGCAGGTTAAGGACGTAATACAAAGAAATGAAAACAGCACATAAAAAACAATAAAATATATTCTTAAGTAGCGCCTATTTGACAGGCGCGTTTAGCAAGAAACATGCTCTTTGAAATTTGAACATTAAAGCTCAACAAAAATGCGAAATACCATTTTAAACGTAAGCTTGTCACACTAAAGAAAATGCTATTTGAAACTTATGCCTGACAGACCAACAAACATGCTGATTTAAAAATTAAGCGTAATATATCGACGGACGTATTATTACAAACTAAAACGTGGCAGACCAACGAACACGCCATTACAAAATGGTTAAAGACAAACGTAAATTCTATTTTAAACTAAATAATGAGATGATGAAAATTCTATTTAAAAACTTAAGCTGACAGCCCAACGATAATCATATTTCATCCAATTACGAACTCACTATATAAATTAGCTGAAACAGGAGAATGCCTTTGGCCAAAATCAAAGTGTAATATCTGTTCCGATGGATACTACACCCTATAGACCGGTATCGTCTTGGCTTTCGGGTCTTGATTCCGCCGGTTTGTAGGTTTATCCTGTGCAGTTCTAGGAGGTCCACCCTCCCAGGCTTTGCCTCCCCTCTTTGGGGTAGAGTAAGTTTATCGGTTACTGCCTGAGGCGCCTCTACCGGGGAATGCCGACGGGGCTGCCCAGGCATTTTTTTGTAGGCCAGAGTGCTCACCTTCTCGGGCGCTGGCTTTTCAAATCCCACTTTCCCGACCTTGTGTCACATCTTACCTTGTGGGAGGAAGATAAATAAAACCTCTTTCTCTAAATGCTCACAACACTATAAAAGAGTAACTGAATAAATACACTGTGAGCGAAGGAGATAGTGAGAGAAATGATAAATAGCTAAGAGAAAGATGGGTTATTTATTCAGTTAATTACAAATTACAGCTAATAAGAAGAATTAAAAGGGATAAAAAAAACTCATTTCCAGAACTAAAGAATATGTTTCCATGTATATAGGAAGAAAGTCTTTGGGAAATAAAAAAAAACGGTGATAACTCAGCATTAATATAATAATATGCATATAAATATATATTCCAATTTTTGTGAAATTCTAACAATAGGTATTGGACACCAATTAACAAATATTTACCAAATTCTAGATTTAACCGTAATGTTATTTCAAAATTAATCGTGAAAAACCGCTCAAAATGTTATATCTAACTTTACGTAGAATTCTCGTTATAGAGAACCATGGACGTATCTCAAGTAAGATGCGCCCATTCAATCTGCGCGTGTATCAATGAAAATGCTGTCTCAAATCTGAGGCCTTACATACCAACGGACAAAGCCTCTCACAGATATACAAGGACACATCCAAAAAGAAGAAAACATTAAAAAAACACTAAAAGCAGGCTTCTGATGAAATATATCCAATTTAAATAAGGACAGCTTTGTATTTAGATCCTCCGTGATGTGTGTGTAGGGTTGCTCTATATCAGCCTGGTTTTCTCACTTTATCGATACGTCAGATCTATTTTTGATTGGATTAAAATCGAAGTGAGATCAGTTTCGAGCAGATTAAGCGATAAGAATTATAATAACGTTATGGATAAATCTTTTAATCCGATATGAATTGAACTTTGTTCACTTGAATGCGCTTATTCCAATCACCCGCAAAATTGCGCCCGTTCCCATCGCCACACACACACACATAATTATATATATATATATATATATATATATATATATATATATATATATATATATATTACAGAAGATTAGAGAAACATCGATACCATCGGTTTCAAATCTAAACAAAGAGGACCTATAGTTTCTCTCTAATGCCGGACTCTCTTCAGACCCTGTTTATGTCTATCTTCCCGGAAAATGGTTACTCAAGGAGACAGACATAAACAAAGATTGAAGAAAGTTCGATACAGGAGACCAACTATAAGTCCCCTCGTTTGGATTTGAAACCGACGGTATCGATGTGCAACATATATATGAATAAATATTACGCTTTTATTTCTATTTCTTTTTAATAATCGAGCACTCTGCTGGGGTTTTCTCCCACTAACCTTACACTCGTTGGTGATTCAACAAACATGTACGTGACATAGTTACCAATTTGCCAGCTTGACATCTTAGGTGTTTCATATTTCCTCCATGTGCTGGAGGTGTCACACCCCGTCTCTTCCTTGCTGCTCTCTTCTGTTGTTGGTGTTTCATCCTATTCTTTTTAAAAAGCTGGCTGCCTTCAAAAATTGCTTTACCCCACCTTGACCTATTTACAACCACCCCTCTCATCCTCCAACATCAATTCCAAAGCACTTCAAATCGTCTTACAGGCAATCTTTGAATCGTTTACGAGGTTTGTGCTGTGCACGAGTATTCCCAGTTAGTTTCCTATAAATCTCCTGCTTGTGCAGTCTGTCATCAGGCAGACGAATAAGATGACCAGCCCAATGAAGTCTGCGTTTATTTATACGAGACTCGAAGCTTGGTACAGCAGCTCGTTTCAACACTTCGGTGTCAGGGGTGAAGCTATCTCAGCGGATGTTAAGCAAATGCCTAAGCCACTTCTTCTGGAAACGCTCAAGCAGGCGAATATGACCTCTGTAAGTGGTCCATGTATCACAAGCATATAACAAAGTTGATACAACACGAGACTCGAAGCTTGGTACAGCAGCTCGTTTCAACACTTCGGTGTCAGGGGTGAAGCTATCTCAGCGGATGTTAAGCAAATGCCTAAGCCACTTCTTCTGGAAACGCTCAAGCAGGCGAATATGACCTCTGTAAGTGGTCCATGTATCACAAGCATATAACAAAGTTGATACAACACAGGCCTCATACACAGCGATTTTGGTTTCCAGCCTGACATCACATGGTGTCCATACCCGCTTTTCCAAATGACCAAAAGACACACCATCCTGTTCAATACGTCTACTTATCTCAACATCCAACGATCTGTTATTCGAAATAACACAACCCAACAAATATATCCGGTTCTTCACACGGGTTGGCAGGGGCTGAGGCAAACATAGCCTTTGGGTTGCCCAGGCTTATTGTGAGACACATGCTACTACACGCCCAGACAAAGCGATCTGTGATATCCTCCATATAATTCTGCAAATGAACTACGAGATCCACATAATTTGCAAAGAGTAAATCTCGAACAACAGTGGAGAATGTCCTCGAAAAAGTATTAAAGCGCTATAAGTTATATAGCCAACCCGATGTGCGAAATCGAAGATACACACCTTTGTCAGTTAGTGAAAGCCAATGATAGAGTTACAGCAAAACAGATGTATATCATCCTGTTTAACACTATTGTCAACTGCAACTGGTTCAGAGAGACAACCATTGCAGTTGACACGCGTTTTCATGTTGTCGTGCAGCTCACGAAGGAGTCCAACAAAGTTAGGAGAACATCCTAGTTTACCCAACTACTTTCCACAGCGCACCCCTATTAACTGTATCAAATGCTTTCGTCAGGTCAACAAAGACCTGATATAGACAGACGATGTTCAATACACTTTTCCTGTATTTAACGTGCCGTAAAGATCATATCAGTTGTACTCTATTTATTCTAAAGCTACATTGACTCCCAGGAAGCATAAAGGCACAGATGTAGGCATTCAGGCTATTCAACATCATTCTGGAAAATCCATTTCCTGTCCCATTCAAAAGGGAGATGCCTCTATAATTACTGCACTAATCTTTCGGCTCTTTGTCTTTGTAAAAAGAAACCATAATGGAGTCACGCCAATCATGATAAACATGCCCGTCAAACCATATGTTGTCAATCAACTCTTTAATTTGCACTGCCACAGCGAAAGACTAATACATGAATACCATCTCCACCAGGTGGTCGGCATCTCAACTGCCATATAGCCTCCTACACTTCCTTGAGGGAGGGAACATAATCCATTTCGGCAATGATAACCCTTTGAAGCAAGCTATCTATCACACCAGTACTGACTATAGACGGATAAGTGAACAGATCAATATAATGCTCTGTCCATCTATCCATTAGCTTGCTTGGATCCCTAATCAACTCTGTGCCATCCTTGGATTTTAATGGGGTCATACTAGAATAGCTAGGAAAATAGACTGTCTTCATAAGGTCATACATTAGTTTACTGTCCTTTACATCAGCGACATGCTAAATATCTCAAGCCTTCTGTCGCCAGCATTCATCTTTCATCCGTGTAAGTTATTTCTGCAACTCTGATTTAATAGCTAAGTATGACTGTTCCACAGACTTCAATCCGCCTTTGATGAAGTTCATGCTTTTTCGATAGCAGTTGAGCGACGTGAGAATTATTGTCATCAAACCAGTCTTGGTGCTTTCTCTTCGTTTACCCAAGGACATCTACTGCTTTTTTCTAAACACACGTCTTAAAACGTACCATTAAACGATATCTGCCCAAGCGTAGTCTGTAGGTTTAGAGCAGTTTTCTCATCCTTCAGCTTTGCCACATTTATTTTACCTGGACACTTGACGTTGCCGAATCACCTCTTCGGCCTAATTACTAACCTCATGTCAACACACACCAGACGATGATCTGTCCAGCATTACTTTTGACTAAAACATTCTAGACGTCCTGTAGATCGCGTCTACGGGTGATGACGTAATCGATCAAATGCTATTGCTTAGATCATGGATGCATCCATGTATTCTTATGCTTTGGTTTCAGGTGGAAACACGTGTTGGTTATCACTAAATCTAGCCCCGATCACATTTGCAGTAAACGCAACCAACTCTTATTCATACTTCCAACTCCATAAAGTCCGAGTGAACGCCATATTTGATAACCATAGCCACCCCGCATTGACATCCCTCAGCAAGACAATTTTATTATTTCGCGGAGTAGTCAGGATAACTCTTTTAAGATCTTCATAAACGGAAACTACTAGCTCAGGTGGGTTGTCCAATGTAGGAGCATGAACAGAAAAGAGTCGAATATGGCTAACTGGATGAAGGCAAACGTAAGGTCATAATGCACTCATAGTATTTTTTTATTATTGCACTCATAGTATTTTTTTTATTATTGCACTCATAGTATTTTTTTATTATTGCACTCATAGTATTTTTATGTGCTTAAAATACCATTTCTAAGTTTTCGCAACAATTGTAGGACAGTTTAAAGTTATTTTTATTGAATATTTCATGCAAGGGATTGGTCACGGGGAAGAGTTTTCCTTGCCCAGTTCAGTTTTCTATCATCTGATTATAGGGCGGTGTATACCAGATTATATTTATTTTTCTTTTATCTCTAATTTTATTATAATTATTAGTGTCGTGTTGCTAATATATAATTTCGATATATATATATATAACCTTTCTCCAATTTAAGGCTGAAGTTTAATGCGCCTTAAAAAGAAATTGAAATTCGGGGATTCTTGCTTATTTGATGCATAATACCTATGAATAAATTCAATGCAAATTTGATATATTTGAATTTTTAAATGGGAGGTGTTCTCATAGTATGCTACCTAAAAACCCGTTTAAATACTCCGAAGAAACTGATATTCACAAAAAATCCATTAATTGATTTCTAATACCTAAAAATTGGAGGTATCTGTACTTCCATGGTTTTTTACCGCTTTGCATTTAACTGAATGAACTTAAATACGCTTTACGTTTAACAGCTCTGTTAAAAATGTATAATGATCGGGCAATTAGTTTAGAAGTGAAACATGTATATGAAAATATATAAACATACACACACACACACACACATATATATATATATATTATATAGCATCCATCTTAGTAAATTCAACACACTCAGACTTTTTCTTTTGAAGAATTTACCGAAATATCAAATTAGTTCTAATCATCCGGACATCACATACAGCTAACACCATACTTGCTGTTTATGTGAGATTGAAATGAAAAATAAGTAGATAACTGTAAGAATTTTCCTTCGATTGTTTATTTTTGTTCTTTCAAGCTTCTCATCAATCCGGCTCTCTGCATTGCCTTCTTCATACCTTTATTACAATTCTAAGCAATGCTTCAAGCAAACTACCAATCTCTTTCTCTCCCTCTCTTCCTCTCTTTGTCTCTGTAGGTATATATATATATATATATATATATATATATATATATATATATATAAATATATATATATTTATATATATATATATATATATATATATATAATGCAATTTTCTGCATCCTAATTACTTATGAAGTAATACAATCAACGTAGCAGTAATCAAAAATAACAACGAACGTTGCAATCACCAATAAAAACAGTGCCATAAAAGTACATTAAATATTTCCCGCTATATAAATTTCTTTGAAATAAAAAAGCATTGTTAACTCATATCTGTTAATGATCGATAATTACCTTAGAGGGCTTCTGTTGTGATAATGGTCTCTGAAGTGAAATTCTCACACGGATAACATCTTTAGTTGATATTTCCGTATAACTAGTTGACCGGGACTAACTATTTAATTTTTGACGTACATTGCAGAGAATTACGTTATAATACTAATATCGCCAACAACACGTACAACATTAACAAATAACAATTTGTTAGTCATATTCGTCAGAATAAATGCTATTTGTGTCCAACTTTTAAAATCCGATGGGTATATATATGCTAGACCATCTATTTTCACATGTGCGAAAATACATGGTTTAACATGTACTTTCTATAGTTTATGTATTCCAACCTCTTCCAACTGAAAGCTCGATATTTGTCACCTTACAACAACACAGCCTATATAGAAACGATCGTACACCTAACTGTGGATATAGATGAATATGTCATAAATGTGTTTATTTCTGAATTATGATATGTATGTATTTGTTTATTACTGAATTATAATATATATATATATATATATATATATATATATATATATATATATATATATATATATATATATATATATATATACATATTATAATTCAGAAATACACAACTATATGGCATATTCATTTCTATACTTTCCAAGAATTCATCATCAACAACTGTATGGTGTACGACCTTTTCTACGACAAAATTGACTATTGTTGATACCAAGTGATAGGTCCTTGTGAATTGTTGAAAGCATCCATAGATTTAAAAAGGTATCACCAATTTTAGGGGAACAAATTTTTTTTATATTACTGAGTATTACTTGTTAATTTCGAAAAAAATTGTTCGTGCTTAAAAATTTTTTTGGCTGGATTGCGTTTAAAAATAAAAAAAATTGTTCGTGCTTAAAAATTTTTTTGCTGGATTGCGTTTAAAAATAAAAAAAATTGTTCGTGCTTAAAATTTTTTTTGCTGGATTGCGTTTAAAAATAAAAAAATTGTTCGTGCTTAAAATTTTTTTTGCTGGATTGCGTTTAAAAATAAAAAAATTGTTCGTGCTTAAAATTTTTTTTGCTGGATTGCGTTTAAAAATAAAAAAATTGTTCGTGCTTAAAATTTTTTTATAAACATATACTTTTAGAGAGAGCTTTTATTAGTCTGGTATGTTTTACGGCATATCAACCCTAGTGCGTTATTATTTTACAGTATATCAACTTCAGTGACGACCAAAGTAAACATAGAATAACTATTCTTTTTAATCATTCTGTTTCGTAAAAACATGTGATTTTGTTAACATTTTTCGCAATATTGGACGAATGTGTTTGTGTTAACAATATATTTTTCCACGTGAGATAAGATCAAGTAAGGAAAGGTAATTTTCTATTCGAGTACAGAAATTTACGTCATTGGAGGAAGCAAACAAGCGAGATATTCAACACCTACCCACAATAGGAGTATGTGACACAAGGTCAGAAAGTGGGATTTGAAAAGCCAGCGCCCGAGAAGGTGAGCACTCTGGCCATTAAAAATTGCCTGGGCAGCCCCGTCGGCATTCTCCAGTAGGGGCGCCTCAGGCAGTAAGCAATAAACTTACTCCTCCCCAAAGAGGGGCAAAGCCTGGAAGGGTGGACCTCCTAGAACTTCACAGGACAGACCCATAGACAGGCGTAAATCAAGCCCCGAAGGCCAAGACAATACAAGTCTATTGGGTGTAGTATCCATCGGAACAGATACTACACTTTGATCTTGGCCAACAGGCCGAGTTTTTTTGTGGGTTTGACGTCATAGCAGACGGCTTAATCACGATGACACACCGGTTCTCATTAGATCATCGAAGTTAAGCGACGTTGAACCTGGTCAGTACTAGATGGGTGACTATTTGGGAATAGCAGGCGCTGTATGTGGAAGGACGGCGACACCTTCCGGCTAAAGAAAAAAACTACAGAAACTAACGTCGGGATTTACATGCGACTGGGGCCGCTTTTGAATTTAATATTCCCTAGAAACTTCCTTCATCAGAGAAAGCCGGCTCAACTCGCACAGGTTGAATGCCGAACCAGGTACCACCAGGTACTAGCCTTAGAGAAGATGATCGGGAAGATGCAGAATATTGAACTTGCTGTAAAGAAAACGAAATAAATCAATAGGAAAATAATTGAATTGTAATTCTTATTTTTAATTTCTTCCATTATTACAGCAATACAGAGAAAAAAATCAACATCTCTGCGATAACTAGTACTGACACTATTATAGAGAGGCGTCACTACTCATTGAGCCGACTACTTATACACGCGTCAAGAAGACTCCAGGTTTTTCCTGTCAACGACGATGGTCCATCTGGTATTGAAAGGTAAATATGTCGTATGGTTACAACCCGTTCTCAAGTAATGCACCCTGTATAAAATGTTTATTCAGGTTACCCACCTGGTAATGTATTTTTTGCATTAATAGATGCCCCACTATAAATGGAGCACGACTATCTATACATAATAGAGGATATTCATCTTTAAGCAGGTATGAGTGCAATAGATATGGGTTGTCAATGTGAAGTTACACACGCGTATATAGTTCATCTGAGCTAAGAAAATATAGCGGGATAGGTATCTTAAAAGAGACAGATTGTGGGACGCAGTGTTACAGATAGATAGCTAGATAGAGAGAGAGATAGAAAGAGAGAGAGAAATAAAGAGGAGGTCAGTGCATGTGTGCGTGTGAAAGTGATAGATGGAAAAGGAGCGCAGCGTGTATGTGAAAGATAGAGAGAGAGAGAGAGAGAGAGAGAGAGAAGGGCAGTGTGTGAGAGAGATAAAGAGAGTGAGATAAACAGAAAGAGAAAGAGAGCGGGAAAGAAAGATTTGAGAGAGTGATTTTTTGTTTATTTTCCCCCTCCCAATCTTCCCAACTTTGCAATGTGTGTGGTCCTTTCCTTGGTCACGGGGCGTTGAGTGCCTGAAGAACTGTTCCGCGTTCGTTGATAAATAAAATGACGAATAATGGAAATAAAAACGTCCGGAAGATGAGGGGAACGATTGCAGGTAAATTTACCGAATGTTTATGTGAGGAAATTCGTCGTTTCGTGCCAGCGTCATGAATAAATTGCGAGAGGTTGGATGGGGTATCATGTGCATCAGGCTTCCGTTATGTGAGGGTGTCATCGGTTCTTGTTGGAGGCAGGGCGTCTTGTTAATGAAGCTAAAGAAGTGGAATTGCTTAGAATGAATGGGTGGAGTTAAAGTGGGTAAGTAGGCTAAAACATAAGGGAGTAAGGCTGTGCCAGGTTGGGGGAGGCAATGGGGTGGGCCTTAATTTAAGAAAAGAAAAATGAGAGGAGAAAGGAATATATAAGAGCAGACTGCCCTTCTTCGGATAAAAGTGTATTATCTGATCTCGGTTAGAAAGTAGAGGTCTTTCTTGACTGGAGCAATTTTTATTTATGTCTCATCCAGGAGATTTTATCACCATCAAATACACAGCAATAAAAGTGAAGATTGGAAGAGAATGCATGTGAAGTACATGAGAAATCTTAGAAACCAAATTACATAGTAACAAATTTATAAAAGGAATAAACACATCGACAGAAATATACTGGACGCTTCATGGATTTTGCAAAAGATTCAGCCACCTGGACCAACAAACTAGGGAACTAATGACCATGCACAATACATTGCAGCCGAAGTAGGATACTCACCAACTGTGTGTAAAAAGAGAAAACGAGGGTAGAAGACTGGTAATTGTAAAAGACAATATAATATGATATACAAACAAGAAAATACATAACTCATAAAATTCTACAGCAAGCCGCACTCTGCACAATAGTTCACCTAGAAATGTGCAACTGCTATTGCTCAGAAGCAGCAAGGATTCCGACAATTCAGCCACCGAATAAACAGAAATTTATAGCGTTAAGAAAAAAATTGAAACTGTGATAGATGAAGCAAAGAGAAGGTATACAGAGATCACAATAAAACGCTTTCTGTCACAGACACTAGGTACTCGTGATTTCTGGAACATCTTCAATAGTGTGATGAACAATGGGCAATGAATAATTCCACAGTTATCAAACCGCAATGATGTCGTTTGCACAGCAACTGATAAGGATGAATTACTTGTCCAGCTTTTCGCGTTAAACTCCACTTTTTCCTCTGCAAACTACTCCCTCCCAAATTTCCCATTGCGGATTCAAGCCACACTTGATGATCTGGCCATCACCCTCATCTCATATCCGGGACATCATAAACAACTTCGACATATCCAAAGCATGTGGTCCTGATCTTATACCAGTAATAGTAATAAAGAAATGCTCTGCTGAACTAGCCTCTGTCCTCTCCAAACCATACAACAAATGAAAAATTAAAATCAAATACTACTTTGAGACATGGAAGTAAAACAACCTCATCTAAGCAAGCGGACACGATAATAATCAATAAGAATATCGTAGATATCGACGTCACATCAGATTACAGGGAGAACAATTCAGCAAATACATGGAACTTGCTAAAGAAATGAAAACAATATAGAACATTCAGTAATACCAAATATTGAAGGAGCACTGGATGCATTCCTCCAAAACCTGAAAAAAAAAACAACTGTGTGAAATCAACTCAGCATTCGATAACACACACGAACCACATATAATTGAAATAGAAACAGAACAAAAGACATAGAAAAAGATTATATGAATCCCAAGGGAATTAAAACCACCAGAAATTCTATAATATTACCCTTTCCCACAATTGGTCGTGAGGGGTCAAGGAGAATGAAAAGAGTTGTTATGGAGAACACAATTAGACCTCTACTTCAAGGGTGCAGAGAGGACTGCAATCTCAGATTCCAGAGAAAGCCGTTACCACCGAAAAATAAATGGTATACGGATGTTGTGATAATGCAAACTGATTTGCAACAGTTATAAAAAGATGCAGATTGTCAATCAGACGCAAGTTGTTATTAACATTGCACCATCACTGATAATGACTTGCATGAAAGCTGCTAGGTGGTAAATAATAATAATTTGTAAACCACTAAGGATATTCCTGAGCTATTGTAGGGAGTTGCTGCACACAAGAACAACGTCGACGTGTGTCGGTGTTTGGCAGGTGATGCGTTGTAACTCACTCTCTTCAACCTTAACTTAAAGAGAAGAAGGAAAAGAAGTAGAAAAAGAAAAAAAAGGAAGAAAAAGAATACAACATGAAAGTATTGCAAAATCGAAACTAGTGAACCATTGTTGTAGCGTTGTTGCTTTTCTAACGCCGAGTGCATCAAGTGCATGTGTCTCAGCTGGTTTTACCTAAACAAGTGTGTTTTGTAGAGAATTGACATCGAACGGGAATTGGACGGCGGCACATGGGGATATTGGAAATGAACAAATGTCATCGCTTTCTCTCTCTGCATTGTTGGTGAGCAGGTGCCAGATGCAAATAACAATGACGGGCGCGATCACAATGGCAGCTATTTTTAACACGAACTTGTATGCCTACAAGACAGCACACACACACACACACACACACACACACACACACACACACACACACACACACACACACACATATATATATATATATATATATATATATATGAAAGTGGTGGGATGTTGTAGTTATAGGCACGGACTATGTCATCGGTGTGCTCGGTTCGAGTTTTTGATACCCATGGGAACGTTGTAAATCCGTATATCCTCCCTTTATCTATGGGTTCAATAGTAGGGAACACTAGACATTCAAGCTTTGATTGTGCTTATCTCGACATTGGTTTCAGTCGTCCTGGACATCTCATTTACACTGAATTAAGCATTGCAGGTTCATAAATGGTGAAGTTGTAATAAGGTAATCCTCGCTTTACTTTAGACTCCACGCACAGTTACCTTATAGTGAGTATTGTTTGTCTCTCGAAACTGAAATGAAATCTTCTATACATATCTATCTATCTATCTATCTATCTATCTATCTATCTATCTATCTATCTAGCTAGCTATCTAGCTAGCTAGCTAGCTAGCTATCTAGCTGTCTCTCTTTCTCTCTCTTTCTCCCCTCTCTCTTAATATATATATATATATATATATATATATACATGTTTGATTAAACAGAAGTGCAAAATTCTGCTTATTCAGGTTTTGATCCGTTTTTTGTAGTCTTCGTACGACGGATTTGATGTTATAATCCAAGGAGTGTAAACAATCTCCGTATTTTGTGCGAACGTTTTCGACCGACATCGGTCGTCGTCAGGCGGTTGCAAAATGAAATAAATTGGATTATAACATCAAATCCGTCGTACGAAGACTAGAAAAAGCGGATCAAAAGCTGAATAAGCAGAAGTTGGCACTCCTGTTTAATCAAACATGTATAAAAGAAAGAATGCTGCCCAATTATACATATATATATAATCTCCAGAAGCTGAATGAGGAACATATATTTAAGCTGTTCACCAAAAAAGTAGATAGCCCCACGTTTACTTATAGAGTGCTCAATCTTATTCTTTAAAGAGTATGTAGCAGAGCTTATACAATTCTTAAAGTCTCAATTAACTCCATAGATCCCACATACCACCGGGTTTTATGCCACACATTTCAACCAAATAGAACATACACTAAATAACATCAAATACATTTTAATAGACATCAAGTTCCCGTTCACATGTATATGCAAGTAAAACATAGAGACACAAATAAGATCTGAACTGCGATCTG
>OY744519.1:58807373-58854873 GCA_963556195.1 Sepiola atlantica
CGATTCATAATTTCTATTTCAGTATATGTCACATTATTTTCCAATGAAGTTAAGAAAATTTTGTATCGATTCTGTCATTTATAAAGCATACGATTTTTCATTAAATATTTATTCATTCTTATATCATTTTACTTATAATCATACATAACAATCTTCAATTTAATTATAATTACTATAATTGTTCCCATTTTAATTTGATTTTTATTGTCATTGTTATTATTATTATTATTATTATTATTATTATTATTATTATTATTATTATTATTATTATTATTATTATTATTATTATTATTATTTACTCACTAGGAGTTATCACACTGGTCATCGTCAGTGGTCGCCCACTGCCGACAACCTGTGGTATTCCCTGGAGTCCGAGTGACAACAAGTCTCCTCAGGCCTCCAGTATGCTCCACCTCTTTTCGTTCATCACCGCTGATGACCTTGCGGTAATCGCAACAGCCACCTACCAACGATTTCCCGCTGATAAGGGCCATTGGTCCCCTCTGGGGCCCGAGTGGCAACAAGCCTTCCCAAGGTCCCAGAGCTGTCCGCGCTCTTCCAGTGGAGGTCTGGTTTGCGCTTTCCCTCCTCGACCCTCTGTCCATAATTTTTGTGGCGTAAGCCTATGCTTGCGCCTCATTCGTGCGGTTGTATTTTCCCCGGTTCTGTTGTTTTGTTGTTGTTGTTGTTGTTATTATTATTATTATTATTATTATTATTATTATTATTATTATTATTATTATTATTATTATTATTATTATTATTATTATTATTATTATTATTATTATTATTATTATTATTATTATTATTATTATTATTATTATTATTATTATTATTATTATTATTATTATTATTATTATTATTATTATTATTATTATTATTATTATTATTATTATTATTATTATTATTATTATTATTATTATTATTATTATTATTATTATTATTATTATTATTATTATTATTATTATTATTATTATTATTATTATTATTATTATTATTATTATTATTATTATTATTATTATTATTATTATTATTATTATTATTATTATTATTATTATTATTATTATTATTATTATTATTATTATTATTATTATTATTATTATTATTATTATTATTATTATTATTATTATTATTATTATTATTATTATTATTATTATTATTATTATTATTATTATTATTATTATTATTATTATTATTATTATTATTATTATTATTATTATTATTATTATTATTATTATTATTATTATTATTATTATTATTATTATTATTATTATTATTATTATTATTATTATTATTATTATTATTATTATTATTATTATTATTATTATTATTATTATTATTATTATTATTATTATTATTATTATTATTATTATTATTATTATTATTATTATTATTATTATTATTATTATTATTATTATTATTATTATTATTATTATTATTATTATTATTATTATTATTATTATTATTATTATTATTATTATTATTATTATTATTATTATTATTATTATTATTATTATTATTATTATTATTATTATTATTATTATTATTATTATTATTATTATTATTATTATTATTATTATTATTATTATTATTATTATTATTATTATTATTATTATTATTATTATTATTATTATTATTATTATTATTATTATTATTATTATTATTATTATTATTATTATTATTATTATTATTATTATTATTATTATTATTATTATTATTATTATTATTATTATTATTATTATTATTATTATTATTATTATTATTATTATTATTATTATTATTATTATTATTATTATTATTATTATTATTATTATTATTATTATTATTATTATTATTATTATTATTATTATTATTATTATTATTATTATTATTATTATTATTATTATTATTATTATTATTATTATTATTATTATTATTATTATTATTATTATTATTATTATTATTATTATTATTATTATTATTATTATTATTATTATTATTATTATTATTATTATTATTATTATTATTATTATTATTATTATTAATTATTATTATTATTATTATTATTATTATTATTATTATTATTATTATTATTATTATTATTATTATTATTATTATTATTATTATTAATTATTATTATTATTATTATTATTATTATTATTATTATTATTATTATTATTATTATTATTATTATTATTATTATTATTATTATTATTATTATTATTATTATTATTATTATTATTATTATTATTATTATTATTATTATTATTATTATTATTATTATTATTATTATTATTATTATTATTATTATTATTATTATTATTATTATTATTATTATTATTATTATTATTATTATTATTATTATTATTATTATTATTATTATTATTATTATTATTATTATTATTATTATTATTATTATTATTATTATTATTATTATTATTATTATTATTATTATTATTATTATTATTATTATTATTATTATTATTATTATTATTATTATTATTATTATTATTATTATAATATATTATAATATTATTATAATAATAATAATAATAATAATAATAATAATAATAATAATAATAATAATAATAATAATAATAATAATAATAATAATAATAATAATAATAATAATAATAATAATAATAATAATAATAATAATAATAATAATAATAATAATAATAACAATAACAATAACAATAACAATAACAATAACAATAACAATAACAATAACAATAACAATAACAATAACAATAACAATAACAATAACAATAACAATAACAATAACAATAACAATAACAATAACAATAATAATAATAATAATAATAATAATAATAATAATAATAATAATAATAATAATAATAATAATAATAATAATAATAATAATAATAATAATAATAATAATAATAATAATAATAATAATAATAATAATAATAATAATAATAATAATAATAATGTTATTATTATTATTTGTACCCACTAGGAGTTCTCACTCGGATCATCATTAAGGTTATCTCACTGATAATAACCGGTGGTGTTCCCTGGTGTCTGAGTGACAAAAAGTTTTTTCAGATTTCCAGTACTCTCCGCCTCTTTTCAGTAACTATTGCAAATAACTTTGCGGTATCGCAATAGCCGTTAAATATTGATTTCTCGCTGGTTACGACTATTGGCCTTCTCTCGGATTTGGGTGGCAATTAGCCTCACCAAGGTTGATAAGTTTTTCTGTTTTAACCTCCATGTCGCAGAGAATTTTGTGATTTTCGTTTGCCAGTACTGTCTCTTGTTTATGTTTCTGCCATTTACCCACGTGTTCGAAATGCAATCGTATGCATAGTTCCCAATAAACTGCTTTCCTAAAACGCAGTTGTGTCTGTTTTTGTATTCTATTTGGGCTAGTTTGCTGCATTCACTTATTATGTTGTTTACTGTTCCGTCTCTTTGTCCACATAATCCACATTTACTGTTTACCTGGGGTTTATCTATTTTAGCTTTAATGTAATTGGTCCTAATCGCATTGTTCTTTGCAGCTGTCAATAGAGATTCATTTTCTCTTTTCAAGTGTCCTTTTTCCAGCCACGCCCAGGAATGTTTGTTGTTCTCTTTTCTTGACATTCTTATGAAACGTTCATGTATCTGTTTTTCTTCACACTTTTAAAAAAAATATTTTTGCTTCTGCTTTTTGGTGCTCCAAAGTTGTCATTTTGAATTGTGGTATTTTCTTATATATACGAACTATTTTTCTCGATAGTTAAACGTCTGCTGCTGCCGGAATATTGAGAACAGATACTACACTTTGAAATATTTATTTGCACAAAATGTAAAATTTTACATTACATACAGATACAACATTTTTATATTAGCCAACAGGCCAATTTATTAAGACAAATAAAACATTACAATTTAATTTAACATAGACATGACCCCATATTTGTTTTGGAGGGATTTGGGGAGGGGGGGTCGTGGAGTGCCAATTTTGACAACAAAAAGTTTTTGCCTACTCTAAACTCAACATTATCACGAAAATACCGCATTAACTCCATGGCTTTAATCCTACATAAAAATTCCCCAATTGTTTCAACGAAATTTTATTGATAAAAATAAATATACATGAATAATGATGGGAAGTAGGACAATGTACAAACACCCAAAAGAATGAAAAATAAGGAACTAAATAAAATGCTAATGGCGCAGGTTAGTAAATCCCTCCTAACCCTCTGCTAAGTATCAGATTGCCCACTGTTTTACGGGTCAACCGAAAACAAGCGGGCTAGTCTAAAAATCGGAGTGGAAGCTAAAAGGGACATAAAATAAACATATCGGGATGGAATATGAAAATAGATGGTGTCCATCAAGATAAAACAGTATTATGGGGTGACCAAGGGCAAAATAAATATGGAGAAAGGGCATCTTTTGAAGCTTTCTAGTACCAAAAACTAAAACAGAACCAGGACTGATTTATTCCACTAGTTAAGAGTCATTTTAAACATATTTTAAGGGGTGGGTTCAATGCTTAGGCAGAAACACGTACTCGTACCCGAATCCTCGTCAGATGCATAAACTAGCGTCATGCAACCACCCCATATTAAACTCCACACGATGTATTTTTTCCAATTCCATCTGATCTTAACTTTAAGCTGATGTTTAAAGTAAACAATCAGATCCCGATCAGACACAGATCCAACCCAATGAACCTGATCAAGACGTCACTAGTCTCGCTACAGCTAGGATAGCTAGAAAAACAACACTTTTCTCACTAGACCACGACAGGGGTACGTTATTTATAACGGATGCAATAGCAAGAACTAACGTCTACCAGGTGTCAATGCTAACCGCTACCTCCATGAAATAGTCCCAGAATCGCCGAACTTTGCTGCAAGTGAAAATAGCGTGATCGGCTGTTTCTCCTTCATTGTCTTAACACAGCGCGGGCATAAGAGATCGATCCTTAAATCATCTCTGCGTAATTGGAAAAGAATAGGGTAATGCGTTCCGAACCATTCACCAGGTCAGTGAATACTTAGAGTTGTTGAGATAACCCTCGCTTGGCGCCTAATTTCACTGAGAACGGATCCTAGCTGCCCCCAAGCGAATCCGAAGCGGTATCCACCACTAATTCCCTATACAGTTTATTTCTAGGATGTGCAAGGGACCTGATCCGCGGCAACGCTCTAAGCGCGGTTTGACATTCGGCGGAAGACTGCGCTTCTTCCCTCGGCTTACAACGCTCTTTTACTGAGGGGTCAAGCATGAGGTAGAGAAAGGCGCACTCAACCACAGGGACTCACAGAGTATCTTCTAACAAAGTGCAACACAGGGAAGCCAATTATTTCGCATGTCTATGACTTGCCAAATCCGGTATTCCCAAGCACTCCTCGCTCGGACGTTGAGTACAGACGTCTCTGCGAACATACGGGTTTTCTCTCTCCCGAAAGAACGACAGCAGCAAACGCGTGAAAACCAACAAGCGGTTTGCAGGGAGGGGTAGTACAGCCAGTTGGTAAAGAATAAGAGGAAATACTTAAATAGGGCACACCTCAGCTATAACCTTTAAGGAAAGTTTCCTTCGAATTAAAGTCCTCACAGAAGACCAATTATATCCAGCTAGAAACTTGGTCCGAACCAAATACGAAGCATCCGAACCGGGCAATCTAACCAACTTAAACTACCTGGAAGTACGGCCTCTCCGCTACAGGCCTCAAACCGCAGGCCATTAGACTTGCCCCGGTTGATTACGACCCAGTAACTTTTTTCATACCGAGTGAGCACCTTTATCACCATTGCAATGTCAGTACGGTTCGACACGAAAACGGTGACATCATCGGCGAACGCGGAAACCCTGATTCGCGCTCTGCTAGGAAGAGTAATTCCTAGCAACCCATCTCCTTAATTTGCAAAGGAAAATTCTCGCCAGATAATTCTGACGTACCGACCGAGAAACTACGAACGACTCACAAAGCTTACCATTTACTTGCACTGCTACCGTCGGCAGACAATACAGAATATAGTCCCACTTGCGGAAATCCGGATTAAAACCGGCGGCCCCTAGAACAGATCCCAGGAAACAATGGTCGATCCTATCAAAAGCCTTGGACTGATCTAAATTGATCAGCGCAGTTTCAGTGTCGTCTTCTATTCCCTCTATGATCGTGCGAATTAGATGCAAATTGGTTTTGATTAAACTCCACTTCACAGCATAATTCTGCTCCAGTTTGACGCAGTCACCAACAACAGTCTGCAAACTATTCGCAAGAACTATTGCCAATATCTTTAACTCTGTGTCTAGCAGAGTTATGGGCCGATACTAATCTAGATCCTTCCGAACATGCTGACTCTTTTTCTTCAGCAATGTAGTTACTCTCTTGGTAACTTGCACAGGGATGGATCCCTGAGCAAACTAATGGTTGAACATATCCTTCAGCAGCCTTACACTCAACAGCGTCAACGTTCACGGATTCGTTCGAAAGTTTCTTTAACCTAACCCTAACTACCTTACCATCATACCGCTCTCTAGCTAATCTTAATTAGTGCAATATCAAAGGAATCTCAACTAGGCTTATCAGTTAAAATCAAACGGGCCATAACCAATTTATTGTCCGAATGTCATAGCGAGTGGAACATGGGACAGAATAGAAAATCTACGTCCCTCTTTTCAATTAACAGGCGGTCCAAGTAAATACTTGAACATGAAGGGACATTATTAAACCAAGTCCACATATTCTGCCCTGGGTGATCCAGACGAAATCTGTCGACA
The DNA here is from genome assembly GCA_963556195.1 of Sepiola atlantica. Classification (NCBI taxonomy): domain Eukaryota; kingdom Metazoa; phylum Mollusca; class Cephalopoda; order Sepiida; family Sepiolidae; genus Sepiola; species Sepiola atlantica. The sequence continues at coordinate 58,814,104 of OY744519.1, forward strand.
AGATCACATGAAGCCATCAGGTCAAACAGGCTACTTTCACATATATCCGAGCCGCTACTCCCCCGACCTTATCTATATTAAAAACTATCCGCTGATCTTTCTCCACAAATTATAGGTTCGGGATTGCTATCTTGGCTGCCTCCACCATTCGCCATAGTACCTTCGTACGGCTACCTTCATCACGTCGGATGAAAGTGGTAATCATGGGAGCATTTCTAAATTTTTTGGGATCTTTCACTACCTTCCCATTAACGTGGATAAATATATACAGCTTTTGGAATGACTTTCTTGGCTTTGAAGTTACGTCAGCGGCTGAATTCACTGGATCTTCTTCGCAGATTCGATATCTCGGAAGAAAGACGAGCTTTCTTCTTTTTTTCTGTTCTTATAGGAGGAGGAGAGAGTGCAGGCATTGTAATGGTTTCCTGCTTTTCTTTTCTGATTCTATGTCACAGGATCGAGAGCAATGAGAGACTAAAGGGGTGTTAAAATGGGGAGAGTATTCTGCTAACCCGGGGAGGAAGGGGTTGGGTATTGAGGTTGAGGGGGCTGTGCGTTAGGCATGATATCAATGAGTCTTTGAATCATCTTCGTTATCTTTGGGAGGGAAGTTTTCATTTGTTTAGAGTCTTTATCATCGTCCTCGTTCTCTTTTGTAATCTTTGCTTTAACTGAGTTATCTCCACCTCGTCGCTCTTTTGCTCCCCTATCCGATTCAGACTAGGGAATCGGGCACTTTCTTTTTATGGCTGCCGTTTTGGTTGTTACCCCCATTGGAGTAGACGGTTGCGACTACGACTTTTGGGTGGACATCACTTCGGGCGTTTTTCTTTTGTTTTTTTTCTAGCTGACTGGAATTAGGGGAAGTGTTTGATGTTTTCCTACTTTTGATGACTGTATTCCAGCATGCTACGGGAAATATTGCTGCTGCTAATGATGATGCCGGCACTTGTGTTGCTGTATTTACTGCTGTATTCTTTTGTGCTGGCACTGGATTTCGTTTTGGGCAGGACTTTGCCATATCCCCTATCTGCTCGCAGTGCCAACTATGTGGCCTTCTGCCCTCTACGATTACGAAACGTGACAAGTCTTCAAATTTCAGCTGGGCCGGGATGGTAAGGAATCCGTAGTGGTCCAGGCGCATTTTGAGGTTGTAATCGCTGGTCAGTATATTTCTTAGCCCGCGGACACGAATAACCGCCTCAACGTCACCATATTAGCTCATTACCGCCCCTAGTTGTTTTTGACTCACGTAACCTAGGACGCCGAGGATAAAGACTGTATTTTAGTATTCCGGCTTGATCTTGATTTGCTTCGCCTGTAGATCCCCGCTGACTACTTTCTCAGCATTCTGCTGGGTTGGGAGCAGTATATCCCACATAACGTACTTCCTGTGCGCTATGTAGGTTGCTGGAATCTTGAAAGCCCTTAAAAGTTCGATAAGGGTGTTTTCTAAGACGCCGATTAGAATTGTGACCCGAAACACAACTCTATTGTTAACTTTTTTCAGGGTACCCGGAAGTAATTTGATGGTGTTACCCTCGATGGACTTCTGGTATTCTTCTCGGAAGATTTTGCGATATGCCTCTAACAAGAGTTGTGTCTGGGGCCCCATACTGCTTATTGCATTTTCTTAGTGGTCACTGTATTCTTTGGAACTTGAGTACCTGGAACTGAAGGTGCTGCAGTTGATGGAGTCACTGGAACTTTCTTTTTGGTTGTCGACCAACCTGGATCGAAAAGTCTGTGAAGGGTAACGCTGGCTATTCAACTTTTCCGCCAGCACCAGGAGCTGATAATTTGGTTACGGCTTCCTTTCTTGTTTGTGGTCTTGATTGTCTTGTTGGTAAAGGTTCTGGATACTCACCTTCTGATCAAGTATAATCCATATATGTAGCGTTTATGGTTCTACTTCTTACTGCAATTCCTGGGAATTGTTCTGGTCGGTAGTTTTTACAGCTCGTGCCAAGTCTACAGAGTACCACTAGTTCATTTTCAGTGACGTATTCTGTTCTAGGTCTGGATGACTGCTCTCTCACTTCTGCTGGTGGCACTTCGAACAGGGTGTCACCGAAGGCTGCCTTGCACACAGCAAATGTACTCTTGGGTGTAGAACTGCCTCTCAGAAACACAGTTGGTTGAGTCCGTACCGAACATCGACCCAACTGGAGCACTACGGGGTGTAATAATCCCTGAGCTGGACATCGACCCAATTGGAGCAATACCGGGAATAGTTCCACCTACAACGAATCTTGACCCAACTGGGGCACTACCGGGCGTAGTAATCTCCGCAACGGAAATCGACCCTACGAAGCCACTACGGTACGTAGTAACCTCCGAAATGGACAGGGACCCAACTTAGGTACTATGGGTGTTATAACCCCCGAACGAACGCCAACCGAATAGACCAACGACATCTTGTGGAGAGCAACAACCCTTGTTTATCCTCCGTAATCAAACTTTGCTTAAGACCACCGATTCGGAATAAGTTGGCTGTAACTCTTTTCGGGCGCAACTCAATCATAAAACATATCCCGAATTCGATCGAAAGTAGGCTTATCAACAATTCTAGCAACGAAAGCGATTTTTAAAAAATCAATCAACATTTACAATACAGCTCTAAAAAATAGTGGTTACCACAATACCGAAATTAAATATAAAAAACAGGACACCAATAATTACAACAAAATTAAAAAGAAAAACAAAAGAAAAAGATATATAATCTACTATACTCCTCCCTATAACCAGATGCTAAAAACTAAACTAGGCAAAAAATTCCTAAATCTGATTGAAAAACACTTTCTCGTAACCAACCCTCTACATAAAATATTCAATAAAAATAATCTAAAACTATCCTACAGCTGCTGTGAAAACCTAGAAATGATAATTAAGGCACACAACAACAAAATACTAAAAGACAACAATAGAGAAGAAAAAATAAACAAAGTGGAAAATATAACAAAAATAACACTACGAAGAACAAAAATATAAACAATACTAATAGAAATAAACAAAACACTAATAATAACCACCCGAATAGAAACGAAAAAGTTAGCAATGAAGAGAAAAGATGTAACTGCATAAATCGTAAACTTTGTCCACTACAAAATAAATGCCTAACTAAAAGTGTTGTATACCAAGCAACGATATTTGCCAACGAAATACCAAATAACAAGAAATACTACGTGGGTATGACATCCCTAGAATTTAAGACTAGATATATAACCATAAAAGCACATTTAAAAAACAAAGAACGTCAAACTAAAACAGCACTAGCTAACCATTATTAGGAGCTCAAAGAAAATGGACACTCACCAATAATTGCATGGGAAATAGTAAGACAGGCCAGTACATGTAGAAACTTAGACGACCCGTGTAGATGATGCCTGAATGAAAAATATGAAATCCTAAATTTTAAAGATCCCCGAAACCTATTAAACTCTAGAAGTGAACTAGCAAACAGCTATATAGAAATAAATTTACCTTAGGATGATATATAATAAATAAAATTAATAAATAAATAAATAAATAAAAATAAATAAATAAATAAATAAATAAAAAACTGAATTAGTTAAAATTTAAAACCTAAAATAGAAATACAAGAAACCACGTGTTAAAATAAATTCGCCCACTGTATTGACAAAACAAAGGAAACAGGATATAGGAAAATCCATTGTTAATAAAAAATAGGAGCGTCACCAGCAAAGCCTTTGTTCGAGGGAAGCCCAACGATTGGCTGAGGGAACAACAAAGAATCTGATTGGTTAACTAGCAATCCATGTATATAAAAACACCTGACAAAAATAACTCCATGCATTTAGCCTGACGATTCCTCCGGGGATAAAACACGGGAGCTTCTATGTAGCTTGATTGCCATATATATTTTCATTGCTTACTATATATATATATATATATATATATATATATATATATATATATATATATATATATATATATATATATATATATATACATATATATATATATTGTGGTTTAGTGTACACGCAGGATACATACTTCCGCCTTTATTCATATAAATATATAAAATTAATATTTTGGTTATTTTAATACACATTTATCTATCTTTTAAATAAAGAAAACAGTTAAAATCAACTTACCTGAGCGATGGTGTGTGCCAGAGAAAAAAAACGGACTCTTTTGCCTGAGAATGTCGAGCTTATTAATGATACGACTATAACCTTCCTGAATGTGTAGCCATGCTATCTTTGTATAAGTAAAACTTTTTATTATACATAATAGCTCTATTTATTATTGAGCACTATTATATAAAAACAATATTGACATCAACACATGCACGCACACACAAATACGCTCACGCACACACACACAAATGTGCGTACGAGCATGCAGGCACACCACAAATATATAGATAATACGTTTAGGGAATATAGAATTGTTGATTTTGTACTAATCGGTTGTACAATGTTTCCGCTAAGCAAATGGCGTCGACTGAACACTGCCGAATCTCGGCCTAATTTCCCACGAAAGCGTACACCAACGCCTGTGTATCGGCCATCAGCGGTAAATCTGATGTCAGCTGGAGTCTTCATTCGTCAATCTGTCTCGACTCACAGGCAATTTGTGGCCGATAAAAAAACACCCTAAAGACCATTTACGAAGGCAAATCGACCAAACAAAAGATTCCTTTTGCCGTGACTAAAAGCCATTTATTTTTTTCTTTCCTTTTCATTTCGTTTCGTTTTGTTTCTTTGCACGTTTTTATTTACCGACTTATCTATTTACACTTTTGAAAACAGCGTAACATCCGCCATTTTCTGTGCCGGAGCGCCGGTGCTATTGAAAACACGGAATTACACCGGAAGATGGCCAATAGAAAAAAAGAAAATAACAAAATAAAAGAAATACGAAATACATAACACCGTGCAAAAAAAATAAAAATAAAATAATAAGGACATCGTTCGAATGGAAATAAATCCAACAAGAGGAAGTGAACGGAAATCGCTGGCAGTTGTTGCCTACGGGCTCCACCTGGTGGCAGCCGACTGCACTTTTTCTACTATACTCACACGGCACGCCGCTTTACAACTAGAGTACAAAGGCGACCCGTGCTTGAGCCTCGACAAATACGCTTAATAGAAAAAAGGGGCGACGATATTCAACTGACCACAAGAAAAAGGGACGCAACCCAAACATGTGTGTGTTTGTTGGGGGTGCTTTGATATTCACGCAGCCCTGATCCTAATTCCCCCATATCCTTTTATTCACACATATTTTATATGAAACGTTGACTATCTACCAATAGAACGTTCTTTTAACACTGCCCCTTTCTCTATCTCAATTTATTCAAACCCACCATCCACTTTATTATCTATTAACCCCTCTATCTATCTATCTATCTATCTATCTATCTATCTATCTATCTATCTATCTATCTATCTATCTATGCACGTCTTATCTAGTTATCTATATATGCATATGTTTTACTTCTTAACTTATTTTAAAGCTTTCCATTTTATTCCTAATTTATATATACATCTGGAAACACAAACATTATACAGGGTGGGCCAAAATAAGGGTCCTATCTTTAAATTTGAATAACTTAAATTTGAATAACTTCCACAAAATAAAAGTTAAACTCACCAAACTTTATGTGTGTGTAGACTGACCCTTCCGAGATTTTTTGAAATAAACAAAACAAATTTTAGCCGAAAAACAAAAGTATTGTTTTTTACACTGTTTTGAGTTTTTAAAGCAAAAATAATGTTTTCTAAATGAGGGTACGTTCCTTAGGGCTAATACGGCTCATGCTTGCTTCGGAAGGGGTCCTTTACTTATTCTAAAAAAAATTTTAAAAAAATCAATAAATAAAAAAGTTATGAATTTTTAAAAATAGGATCCTTATTTTTGCCCACCCTGTATATAGTCAGATACAATCATATTTTGTAAAATAAGACTTTAGTCATCTTTTAGATGTAGCAAACACTTTTGCCACTTTTGGAATTAAATACAAACCTAAGTCAAAGCTTTAGTCATCTTTCGGATTCAGTACAAACCTAAGTCAAATCCGCGATAAAATCCATAAACTATGAATGCAAGACGACCTTTTATGATGTTCAACTCGAAAAGTAAAATATGTGAATTTGAAAGCGAACGCTTTGGGTAATTCATTTTCAAATTACACATGTACACGATAATCGAAATAAGTATCCGAGAATCTGAAAATATGATGCTTTCGAAACATTTAAATATGCGATAACACAATTCATAACGTAGATATAATTGTATGTGTGAGTATATGATAACATTAACATTTTTTAGTCTCAATAAATATAATAAATAATCACTATTAACGTTAATAAGAGTGGGGAGAGAGAGGGAGAAAGGAGTTTGAGAGAGAGGGAGATATAGAAAGAGAGAGGGGGAGAGAGGGGAGAAAGAGGGTGAGAGAGGGGGGAAGAGACACAGGGGAAAGAAAGAGAGAGAGAGAGAGGGGGGGAGAGACATAGAGAGAGAAAGAGAGAGAGGGGGAAGAGAGATAAGTTTCGAATGTAGAACAAACCTGGAAGATTTCAAAGACTAAATCGCAAATAGATCTTTTTAATCTAATACTATAATGTTTGAACAACTCACCCAATAAATTTCAAAATCACACTAATTTAGAAAATCTTAAGAATAAACTGAATGAATTAAAAAATAAAAGAATTAATTTACAAATGCGATCTTATGCTGCAATGACCACACGCGTTCCGACTGGTTGCTCTTTCAGTCACTTTCTGCTCACGCCGTGTTCAAAGATCAACATAACTGTATTTTTGACGCAGTTTAGTCGGAGACTAGGGTTGTTTTCATTCTGGTCGGCAACCTATCGAAAACAAGAAAAACTTTCTGTGAATTATTGTTTGATAATTCAGCTTAAATCATTTAGAATTCTACCGGTAGCCTCGTTGATTGTTACTTCAATAAAGAGATATGAACTTTTATTAGTCAAAATCGTAATTGTTTTGTGATTAATGTGAGCTTTGAGATGGTAAATAAAAATTATCTTCCCCAAATTATTATTTTCATAGTTCAACTTATTCAGAATTATCCAGCTGTTCTCGCTGTCTGTCTCTTCAATACGAGAGATATGACCTTTTAAGCTTATAATCAACAGTCACACCTAAAATCGCCACTTTCAAATCACAAAACTGAAAATAATATTTGTCTATATTTCTCATTCAAAAATGTCTTGACCGTTAATTAATTAAAATCAATTAAAATTAATTTGCCAACTAATATCGCACTAGTAAAATACCACATAGTATCACAGGAAAAATTTATGAATCAATCTGATGAATTCCTTAAGAGGATTAATATTATACTAGCGGGACCCTGTGAAAATTCCACAGTGTTCTCTACATCAATCTGTATAATTTACTGTTAATAATATTATCTGGTGTCCAGAAATATGCTCATATTTTACTCACCAACATTTTGCGAGACGGGATGGAAGTATATATATTTATTTATATTACTCGGTTGCCGGGGCAAAAGCTGTCTCTTCAGAAGTCACCATCGGTCGCGACTCCCTTCTAACTCGCACCTTCCCTCCCCTTTCTCTACGCCCCCCTTTCTCAACGCCCCCCCCCCACCCCGTTGTCAGGGGCAAATGTTAAATAGGAGTGTCAGATCGTGACACACAAAATAAATAACACACACTCTATCGTATTAATATATAAATAATAATAATAATAATAATTATAATAATAATAATAATAATAAGAAGAAGAAATTTTAAATATTAAAAAAAAAAAAATAATAAATAAATATCGTAAGCCTGAAACCGGCCCATTTGGTAAGCGTTTCCGCGTCTCCTCCGCCTTCCACAATGCCCTCCTTCCACGCTGAAGCGACCGAGCAAGGTCAGTTAATAGTGTAATTAAGTAAATTTTGATCTATTTAGCAACTCCATTTAGTTAGGTCAGTTGTAAAGTCGCCGCTTTTCAGCTAGATGTTACGGTTTCGATTCCAAATCTCTCCATCCAATTTATCTGTTGTTTATTTATTGCATTTCTTTAGGAGCGTGACACACGAACACACACGCTATCGTATTAATATATAGATATTCTATGAGATTGTAGATATTTGTATGCAAAATCATGTAGATTTTTATTGACACTAAAAGTTTAACTTCAAGTGCTGATTCAGATAAGAAATGTTAAAAATGGCGTAATGAATCTATAATATATATGTGTTTTTTTGTTTGTCTGACCGTATGTCTCGTGCTTATTTCTCCAGTAAAATGTTACCAAGAATCCAATTGTAATATGTTTTTTTTCTTACAATATTTAAAAAATATTATCGTTGGGTATGCGTCTGCGTCTGCGTCGGACACCCATAATGGACAAATACAGCGTCTTACTTCATTCCATTTTATTTATAACTTAAAAATCGAAAATTATAGTAATCAAAGAAAACTAGAATAAAAATGGTAATATGAACTTCATGACTAGAAGCAACAGTATATATTGGCCCTCATTTATAGTAACCCAACAACGGGATTACCTGTTAATTTGCATAATAAAAGTGAGCGTATCAGTAGAACATATACGAACACAAGATTCAAAACCCGAGTCACTTGGATGCAAGGCGAGTACTCTGCCATTGAGCCATCTCGCCACATACAAGAAAGTCTATAAACTAACACAGATTAAGCAAACAGCGGCGAAGGCCGATTGTGGAATGTACCTACTCTTCTCAACAAAGGGTGTAGTCATCCAACTATTGAGAACCCAGGCCGATCTCTTACAAGTAGGATGCCATACTAAACTAGGAATTAATCTACGGGCACACAAATGCTTTATTTACAGATTCAGGAGATATATTGAGATATATATATATATATATATATATATATATATACATATATTTGTCGCTCCTCGTAAAAAAGTAGAGCACTGTAATGGTAGTACTAACACAGCATGACGTCACCTGCTTTATAATGTATCATTCCTTCCCTAATAGAAGTAGAATGCCTGTACGTCAAGCCGCTTTAAAAGTGTTAAAATTATCATTGTTTATCAGCTATTTAAAATTGGCCGAGCGGTTAGCGACGTTGGATTTGAGTTGAAAAATACTTGTAATCCAGGGTTTCGAATCGCATGACCAGTAGTGAATAGTCATATCTCTATGCTGATGAGTCCCGGTTTAAGGACGAAACGTATACGTACATAGATAATAAACAATAACAAATATTTATATATATATATATATATATATATATATATATATATATAAATAGATAGAGAGAGAGAAAGCGGATTGGTTTATTTTTTTAAGCTAAACTTTCTCGCGTATTTAAAAAAAACTTTTTTCGCGTATTCGTAGTGTGAGTAAGATTAAACTCACGTTTTTTTTTTTAGAAGTTTTAACTGTTTTTTAGTTTTAACTGTTTTTTAGTTTTAACTGTTTTTTTAGTTTTAACTGTTTAAGTTTTTGCAATAAGATTTACTTCGCGTGTAACAACAGTAGGACATCAATTGTTTCTGATGAAAAATAAGTTACTTACTACTCCCCCGAGCTACGCTGGGTAGTCTTGCTAGTAAATAAATACTAACGAAACATCATTAGTAAAATGTATGCTTTTTGTCTCAAGTGATGTTTTGGGATGGAGCATAGATTTCAAGACGTCGTACGTATGCATGAAAAGTGTACATAGAGGTGGGAGATGCATGGGGATCGTTAAATTCGACCAGGGACTGAGAAAAGTGTGAAAAACATTAGACAAAACTCGATTAGAATTGAGAATAAAGAAAAACAGACAATTGTTGACACAATTTTTTTATGCAGATGAAAGCATAAACATATTAAATTCCATCGTTTTTCCTTTCTGTTAGCTTTCAATGTAGAATCAGGTCAGCCATTACACTTCTACTGATACATCTTCGTTAGGCTTATTCATGTAGAATTCCTGTAATACAGTATATATATATATATTCTTTTCAGCTAATTTATATAGTACGTTCGTACAAACCGGTAACACATATGTAAATTAGATGGCAAAATAATAATACTCTTTACCTCCATATTGTTCATGAAAATGAAATAGAAGTAAAGAGACATAATTATTTTTAGTTATGTAAGAATTCTTTAACAGTTTATGCATTTCTTTGGCATTTGCTGTTTCTATTTTGCTGTTTCTATGGAAGAGTGTTTGCACCGATATTTTTGCTACTGTAGAAAAATTGCAATAATTTAAACACACACACACACACCTACACGCACCTACACACACACATATGTATATATGTATGTGTGTGTTTGCATTTGGCAATATATTGCAAAAGAACAGCAAATCCAATTATGCTAATAGTCCGTTGCGAAAGAAAGAGAAAAATTATTTCGATTCCCGAAAGAATTTCTTTTTTGCGGAAAAAAAGATCCAAAATGTTTGGCCCTTTGTGAAAATGTCAAATTGAAGAAGCACGTGGTGACGGTGATGACATGGCATTAGACGTGATTATGGGTTGCATAAAGAGTGGAATTCTCGACACAGGCGAGCAGAAAAGAAAGACAACAAATCGACACGACTGCTAATAATTACGACATTACTACTATTATTACTACTACTATTACTACTACTATTACTACTACTACTACTTACAATATTAATGATGAACCATAATAATACGCCATTGTGTTTCTGCTTTAATATATATCACAACATACCTGACGCAATCCTCTTCTTATATAAGAGTCAGATACGTCCTAAGACAGAGTACTGCCGCCACATCTGGAGGGGTGCCACTCAGAGCCACATTTCTTGCCTTGACAGATTATATAATTGACTGCGCAATCTATTGGGTTAAGATCTCTTTTGCACTCTACACACCCTTTTCCCAGAGAAATATGAAACACGAAGCAAACTATAGCAATATCAATAATTGTAGGTGTATTTCCGTAAGAAACTGGGAAAGACTCGGTAAAATTGGAATCAAAGGTAGGATTGACACCATACAAAAACATGACGCTTATGAAAACAGTCGGAAAAGTAAGAAAACTCCTCGATTTTTATTCGTGCATTTCAAATACGTTTCAAACTTTTTTGGTTGTTGTTTTATGCACGTGTCAGAGTAAATGTGCTTGGCCTTTTTATGATTTGTATGCAGAACCACCTTTCTTAAACTACACACTAAATAAATTGATTTAAAATGTAGTTCATACACAGTTAAAAGAACTTATTTTTTAAAAGGATATAGATACTTATTGACATCCTTTTAAAAACTTTTATTCACCTCAAACAAAGCAATATTGCCACTGGAACGCAACGGGCTACTGCAGTCGAGAGAGATTTATAAAGCGGCAACCTGGGTGAAGAGTTGGGCAACAAGATGGTGTTTATATTACATTTAGATATCTACATGTTGATATTGTTGTAGAAACAGGGAGCAGGATGGGAATTCCAAAGACAATCGGTACTAGGAGAGAAGCTCTCAGAGTATAAAATCTTCCGGTATCTAGGAACCTCTACAGTGAAGGGGTGGGATTTTGCTGCTAATCGGATAGGTTATGAGGATTTTCGTTTTGGGAATACATATGCAGTAAGTTCACCGGAGCACATTCCGTGAACGTAATTCATAAAAGTGTTTAAATTCTTCATGAATTTAAACGTTGAAAGAGCGAGTAGCCTTGTAAAATACTTTTTACATAAAACATTTTCTGTTTCGGTTTTCTTCTAAACTCATTTTGATGCCTGAAAACATTAAGTCAAACATTAATAACATCAAACATTAAACTACAAAACAAACTTTAAATTCTGTGACTCTAAGTATTATGATTTAATCTCTTTGAGAAAGTTACAATTTGGGATTTCATTTTTGTGAGCCTTATTTAGTTATACAAATTGATGGGTTGATTAATTTACAAAAAACAAAACCCAAACTCCTTAAATGTTTTTTCAACAAGAGGCGAATCAAAAGTGTATATGTTACCATAGAAACACGTTTAAGTTTTTGCATGAGGTTCTGTGTTCGTAAGTAACCGTTGCAATAACACGTATCTTGTCTTGTAAGGGATTCAACTTGAAACCTGTTCACCGTTTACGTTTAGTTCCTGTTCAATGGTGAAAAGTGTTGCACACATTTCTTTTTCAGGATTAAGAAGGAACCATACAAATCCTGTCTGGAACTGAATCTGTTTCTTATTGTGTCTTCACTTTGATCAAAGAGGAAGCGTTTCTGTAGTATTTTCCTTCCTTTTTAAAACTCGTTTTATAATTTCACTTACCATAGAGCAGAGTAGTAAGCGTGATAATTCAGGGTCAAGTAGAATAATAGTATCAATGATGCTATGTGATTTGGACGATGTAGTCACTGTTTTGATGTTTGAAACGAAAATTTAATTGCTAATAAAAAGGGGAAATTTTGATATTAAATTACAAAGACGACAGGAAAATATTTAATGTCCATAGCAAATTTTGGCCTACAAATGAGATAAAAACCTTATCCACTCTAAGCTAAAGAGTTTAAGAAGACTTAAGTTCCGCACCAAAACATGATTCAACTCTATTTTTTCACTCCCCCTCTTCTTTGAGTGACGAGTATTATTCTCATTACAGATAAAAAATATAAAAAAGCGGTTCAAAGTTTCAGGGAAGGGGTTAGAAAGCCAAGTATGTTGGTTGTTGATTGACAATTATAATACTATACTAGCAGGAAAACCTGACGTTACTCGGGATTGAATGAAGATCATTATATGTACTTTTTTAATATGCTCATAACACCATATTACTTTCTGTGACTTTACTGCCCCATTTTCCCGTTCGCCCCCTAACGTAGTCAGTTGAAGCTGGCATGTTAAAAAACTCACTGAATTATTGTCTTATACACGTGGATTAAAATTAATAAAAATCAGATATACGTATTTGAAGTTTTAAGAGTGTTCTGTCCACATGAGCCACTTAGAGATTAGGGCACGTAGATATTTGGCCGTAACGTAGAGATTGAGGACAACTTACAATGTTTTCTTATGATATACATTTGATCAAAATAGGATATATTTGAAGTTTTAAAGGTAAGGTTAAGAGGGGACTAAAAGATTCGAGACCACTTCCATTGTCTTCTCCAGAAGTTATTTACATATGATTTCAAATTCATAAAAATAGGATATATTTGAAGGTTTAATGGGGCTATGCCCATATAGCCCACTTATGGATGCACTTAGAGATTCGGGAATATCTCCATTGTCTTCCCGGTAACATTTACATAAAAATACACTTTTAGATTTTATGTAGATTCCCTAAGCTTTCTTTCTATAGGGAACACACAAATATCACACACACATACCTCGCCGACATTGAGTTATATATATATATATATATATATATATATATATATATATACTAGCTGGACCCATCGCCCGGCGTAGCCTGGGAGAAATATAAAAGAATGAATTAAAATGTGTCAACATCCGACAGAACGCAAATAGGTCACATCGGACAATTGTAATGTTCGGCTTGGAATTGTGAAAGGGGGATAGGAAGAAGGAAGGAGACGCGGTTGTATGAGTCTTCCTGACCATCCCATGGTACTGTATTTTTCCCAGAATTTTTCTTTGATTAAACACCTGCTATAGCTATGATAATTGGGCACATTTAAAATTAAAGAAACCTACACATCCCCATTAAAACAAATTTCCCCCTATTATCTTTGTATAGAAATTCCTTTTTTTAGAAAAGAAAAAAGAAAAAAGAGCTCTACTGAAACACACAAATATAATTAAGTTTGCCTGCTTAGCACTAATAAATCTTGTGTGTTCCAATAGTAATGCTGATATTCAGTATAGTTAAAGTAATACGTATTACATTGATTTAATAGTTAAACTACTACGTATTACATTGAGTTCTCTTAAAATTACTACATACTAGCGTTAAATTAAAAACAAAAAGCCTATAGTCCTCCCTCCCCCCTCGCTTTGGCAAAAGTTTAACAATGTAAAAAAAAAATGCGTGAATCGATTGGGATTGAACGATAACCCTCTCGGTCTTGGATCCACGTTCGTAATTACTTGGTCACAAAAGTCTATTGAAAAATAGGTCAGTAAAACGAAGCCTGTAAGCTGGCGTGCGTTTTATATTACGATCCGCCAGAAGGCAACCAAATGTAGGCTCCACCAGTCACACGTTTTGGGTCATTTCTATACGAAAACATCAATTTTTCTTTTCAATTTTTGGATATTATACGTGTGCAAAGGTGTAGGATTAAGACAATTTCAACTTTATGATTCGTCGTCGCGTTTCTTGGCGTATGTAGACTTAATTAGGAAGTCGATTCGCTGAAGAAATTGTAGCCGCCATGTTGAATGATGAAATACTGTAAGGAACTATGTTCGTTAATTGCATTCCCTAAAAACTGGTATAAGTATAAATGCATACGTAATTGGTAGAGATTACGTAATCCGATATTCTCGAAAATCAGCGAAATTAGCAGGATCGCCCATTAAATGTGTGCGTAATGTTTTGTATTATTAATAGCAGACAAATAGTTAATATTAACGGACACTTTTTGGAAAAGTAGACGTTGTTGATTAGTTCTCGATGTCGATCGGCAGAGTGTCAGTACTAACATGTTAGGAGGAAAAAGCTTTTGCTACCACCTATATGGAGTATGTTTTGAAGAGAGTCGAATATGGTGGGCCAAAAATAATATTTAGTGTTAGCTGGAGAAAAAGAATAACAAAGTTACTAAAGCACGCTCGAGTAGAATAAGCGTAATGTAGTGATGAGTTTAGTAGCTTGTGATGCATATGGTTATTTTCCTATTCTTCAAAAAGGTACAGAGGAAAAATCGTCTCAAATTTATATATATATATATATATATATATATATATATATATATATATAGCATATATAGCATAATATAAAATGAAGTAATAAAATAAGGTGCGAATCAAATTGTATTTTTCCCGATTGGATAACTTTTTCGGTTTTGGAATACCATTCACCACTTGGATCACTTTGCAATCAACATCTTGGGTGTCTTTCCTGAATATGTTTTAAATTGTATGACTTGGATGAACTGTATAGCGTAAACAGAAATTATGTTTTGGGCTGATATATTTGATGTTTTATATACTTTTATGTATTTTTATATATATATTTTATATATTTTCAAAGTTTAATTTTATTATCTGCAGTAATGTCATTGCGGTAATTGTCCCCTGAGGAGAAGAATTTTCTATGAAAACTTTAAGGTACTTTGCCTGAACATTGAATTCTAATAAAATTTGATTCGCACCTTATTTTTCTACCTCATTTTATATTATGCTATTAATGCCTTATCCAGTATATTGAGCTTCAGATTTATCCGGATGTTCACTAATTAAAGATATTATATCTTTTGTTAGATTAACTTAAGACTTAAACTTAAGGGACGTTAAGAAGAAATTGAAATTGCTAAATTGCTAATAACTAGCATCAAATATATCTGCTATATTTGAATTTTCAAAGGGAGGTTGTGTCCATATTATGACCCCTCAAACCCTTTAAATTGCCCCAAAGAAATTAAAGTTTGGTTTATAGTTATTAATTGATGTTTCATACCTATTGCTAAAATTCCACGAACTCGGAAGTATCTGAATTTTCACAAAGGGCTTCAACCTTTACTTTGGCCCCTTGTCAAAAAACTTAACAGAACTAAATATACCCACATTATCCACACTTAAAAATATATAACCATTTACCCATAACTAATTTTATATAAATAAAGAAAAAACAAAAAACAACAAAAAAAAACTCCTCTGAAAACAGGATGTTTGGGATCTCAAACTCGTCGGGTTTCTTGCAGTGTGCGCATCGCACATGCAATGCAGATACACGAGCTATATTATTTGTTGCTGAATCTTTTCTTTACGCCTATCGGTTAAATAATATTACGACTCATGTGATATTCCTTTTTGTTTATAATGGATTGTTGCAATCTTTTTATTATTTCCTTTCTTTATTATCTTCGACTGTTAATAATTGAGGTATTGAGGGAACGAGAGACAGACAGACATACAGAGAAGAGAGAGAGAATTAGAGAATGGGTATATGTTATCTCTCTATATAAAACTTAATGTGGGTGTGTGATGTTTGTGTCTTCCCTATAGAAAAGAAGGTCAGAGAATCTACATCAAATCTAAAAGTGTATTTTCATGTAAAATTTACCCGGGAAGACAATTCAGTTATTCCTGAATCTTTAAATGAAGCCTTAAGGAGTCTATGAGGGCATAACCCCATTAAAACTTCAAATATATCCTATTTTTATACATTTTAAATCATCTGCATAACATTTTTTGGAGAAGACAGTGAAAGTGTTTTTTAATGTCTAAGTGCGTCCTTAAAAACTGAACATTTATCATATTTTGATAAAATTTCAAACATAACTGAATCCGAAAATAAATTAACATTTTAGAACGTATTTAGTGTGATTAAAATAAATTAAAAAACGGCTTCAAAAGATAAATGTTTATTAAGTCAGCTTCAGTATAATATAATATAGTTACCTACAGACAGCTATTTCTATGACTTATCAGTGTGATTAAACATAACGAGATTCGATCCCGCACCCTGTGGTTTGCGTCCGATGCTCTACTGACAGAACTAACGAATCTGTTACTGGTAAAGAGAGAACTTATATCGTATTTCAATGATATTAACATTTGATTACATTTTCTAACGATACTTATAGCCAGAAATACTAAATTACTTTTATGGAAGAGTTTTGCTCACACGTTTATTTGAAACCAGCATTTTTCCACCAGTGCTGCACCGATAAGAGAGCTTATATATATATATATATATATATATATATATATATATATATATATATATATATATATATATATATATATATATATGGGAAATGAAAAAGGAAACACCAAAAGATGTTTTTTTATGTATTTATCAACGTTTCGACTTTATTTGTAAGACTTCTTCAGGATGATAATTTAAAGAAAAATGTCATGGGTTGACATGATGGGTTGGGGAGAAGAAGTAGTAGCCACTAATGGGAGCACAGGACCAGGGTCCGGGCTGAGAGAAGTCGAAAGACGAAACGTTGATGAATACATAAAAAAACATCTTTTGGTTTTTCCTTTATCATTTCCCATTACGTCGGATTACTCTCATCCTTCTTTCCTCATATATATATATATATATATATATATATATATATATATATATATATATATATATATATATATATATATATATATATATATTGAGAAAACAATAACAATGTGTTTGTTAAAATAAATAACATTTATTTTAATCTAAGCTTTCGAAAATTAGAATTTTCTTTGTCAGAGCAAATTATATTTTCTTTTCTTTTTTTATTGTCCGATATAACGTGGACTTTTTGGTCAGAAGAAACAAATCTAGTATGTCTGTTAGCGCGGCTACGCTAGTTTTAATCGATAGAATGAGGTAGACATATTTCCAAACATTGTATCGTAAAAGTATTATTTTTTTCAGAAGACCATAACAATGTGTTTGTTATAATATACAACATTTATTTTAATCTAAGCTTTTGAAAATTACAATTTTCTTTGTCAAAGCAAATTGTTTATTTCTTTTTTTCCTTTTTCATCGTGCAATGCTACATATATATGTGTATGTGTGTGTGTGTATGAAAATCGTCGCCAAGTATGTAAACATTTGTACACGGATACCTCCATTACTCTACCTAACTGTCATTTAAGGATCTAAGCGCCAATATCACTTCTTATAGCACAATCGTCATATGCTACATGTTTTTCGCCATTTGCAATAAGAGCAGATATGTTAGTAAGAAATTAACACAGTTCTGTCTAAGATTCAGTAATCATAAAAAGCTATGAGAGACAACTTACCCCACTCATCGGTTGCACGGCACTACAAGTAATCGAGCCACAATAAAACAGAAAACAATTCTATTACAACCAGACATTAATTTAAGCAACGCAGAAAATAGAAAAAAAAACAAATGCATATACACATTACACACACATTAATAGATTCAGACATTCGGTTTATTAATTAACTACAAATATTTTTCAATATTTTTCAACCACTTTTTTCAACGTATTAATTCAGGACGCTTCACATGTCCGACATAATCTTCACACGTCTTCACTAATCCTTGTGGAAAAATAGTCCATTTCAATTTTTTGTTTCAAAATCATTCAATTATTTTATAAACAAGAAAATAATTTTGCAAAAAATTTAAAATTGACTATTTTTCCACAATGATTATTGAGAGAGAGGTAAAATATAAACAAGCGCAGAGAGAGAAGTTAAAAGAGATATTACAATACATATTAACGAAAGAGATATTGAGAGGTGGTGAAAAAATGAAATTAAAAAAAAATGAAATTTGGAGAGAGAAACGAGGACAATAAAATAGAAAAGAGTAAATAATAAAATAGAGGAACAACAATAGAATAAAGACAAACAGACATGCACACACACACACACACACACATATATATATATATATATATATATATATATATATATATATATATATATATATATATACATACATATATATATATATACATAAACCCCTCTCTCTGTCTATGTCTGTCTGTCTGTCTGTTTGTCTCTCTCTCTCTCTCTCTCTCTCTCTCTCTCTCTCTCTCTATATATATATATATATATATATATATAGATAGATAGATAGATAGATAGAGAAAGGGATAGACAAACTAATATATTATGATAGATAGACATGGACATATGCATATAGATAGAAGGATGGGCATATAGATATATAACTATACAGATAAATAAATAGAGAGATAAATAGAGAGATAGAGAGAGAGAGAGAGAGAGGGGGAGAAGGAGAGGAAGTGTGAACGCCTACACGTGTGTAAAAGAAAGAAAGAAACTAAATTGAGAAAATGAATGACGAAAGAGAGGCTGTCTTTTCCGACTCTCGTGGAATGAAAGTCGTAAGGTATGGATTCATTGCAAAAAAAGTTACGGGCGAAGAAACCACCATAAGCAACCACGCCCCCAGGCCCCCTGATAGATCCCCCCCCCTCTTTCCTATGGTAAGAATGGTGCGTCATTCTGCAAAGGCCCTCCCCGCCTCCGCCTTTCCTACTTCATCTTACAAAAGTGATGACGTCGTTACGGCGTCGTCGTCATCAGCGGCAGAGATGGTCGGGGGAATTTTCGTTTTCGGAGCCATTGGTACCTCGGGGCACGCAGGTTTCCCGACCCCCGTCTGTAACAGCGCCTCGAGGTGGCCTTTGCCGGGGCTGACGACAACCCCCACGGGCCTCGAAACGCCGTCGGGTGGATATATCCCTGCGCCGCCTCTGGCGAGCTTCAGTCACCAGGGCGGACGAAATGCAAGGGAAACGGTGGTATGATGCAACGCGGATGGTAAATGGTATATCAAGATGGCGACTGCCGCGGAGGTTAGGAGAGGGAAACATAGAGAGAATGGGGGTGCAGAAAGGCCGTCAGTAGTAGAGGGGGGGGGGCGACAGAAGGTACCGGCTTTCTATTGGGTAGTTTAGGAAATGAAGAGAAAATAGAAAGATAGTGTATGTGGGGTGAAAAGGTATTACTGTACGTGCCACCCCTTCTCGGATCTGACAATCGTTAATTTCACACACATCGACTTATTTAACATGCTTACACAGAAAATCCCGCTTGCCCTGGTTGAATTTTGTAGAGGGAATGAATTTATTGATTGAGGGGGGGGGGGCTATAGAGCATGGAAATAGACATATTTGCTCTAAAACGAGGGTAGAAGAGGGCCTTATTTATATTTTAAAGTGAAGCCTCTGAGCTATGTATCCATCTATCTCGGCTTGAACATATTTATATATCTATCTCGGTATGTTCATATATATATATATATATATATATATATATATATATATATATATATATATATATATATATATATATGTGAAGTGAATTGAGATCATCAAACTTATAACATGATCTATATTCAAGAATTAAAACACAGCAATTATTAGGCGTACGATCGTTTCCAAGATAATTTGAAATTTTTTAATTTTGTATTATACTTTATCTGACTCCAAACAGTGTCTTCATCAGCGCCCTGTACAACATCACATACAGAAGTCATTTAATTAAAAAAAAAAATCAGATTTCAGTATCATTTTCAAAAACATACTCAGACAATATTGGATACATAATCACCTATTATGCAATCATATATTACTCCATCAGTCAGTTGAAAATGAGAATAGCAATATGAATACATTAGCAACAGCGATTCAAATATTTAAGTATGTAAAATATAGAATTAACGGGGAATAATAATAATAATAATAATAATAATAATAATAATAATAATAATAATAATAATAATAATAATAATAATAAATATGAAAAAAATTCCCGTGAATTTATGTCCAGAGGATTTAACCCAGTTAATTCTTATTTTGTTTATATAAAAGTGCTAAAAATAAATAGAATTGTATATTTATCTGGTATAAAAACTTTTATTCATACAGACATTTTTGTATTCATACTAAAACAAACTAACGTTTTGACATTTATACTAAGAAACTGGCGTGGTGAGGTTTAAATGATCCCCAGGTAGAATTGAAACATGTGTAGTCAAGGTATTTTTTTCATGAATAAAAGGTTTCACGCCAAATATGTAAACGGATATAATATACTTATTTGGTATAACACCTGTACCATAACTCTTCAGTACGGATAGACTAGCACCGATGCCGAACCTAGAATCGAACCTGCAACCATGTAGGTACCAGTCGGCAGTTAAACTCACTGGGCTACGGGATCGGCGCTCCTAAATAATATCTACAATGTCTTTTTATAAACATTGACCGCCATTTTTAAACTGCTCCATTTGTTTATTTACAAACTAAGAGCTTTGCATTACGCTAAGTAAGCAGCAAGCGATCATTAAACGACAGTGCTCTACCCAATAAGGACGGAGAGCCTTCTACTCCAATAGTTTCTTTCCTCGTGATACCGGCATTTGGAACTTATTCCCTGCTCCCTGTTTCGTCGAGTGTACCGACATACAGAAATTTAAAAATAATGTAAACAAGCATCTCGCTCTACAGATCCTAATTTAGGATGATCCCCAAACTTTCACCTTAATTCTCAGCAGGCCCTTATATCTACAGTGGCAACTGGCCTTGTTTTGGGTGAACTATGTTTAAAAAAATCGATTGTTATTTACAGAGAGACTGTGTCGCTGTATCTTTAGACTAGCATGCATGCCAAGCTAATATCGAACCTGCAACCATCTAAGTGATAGTAAGCAACTCCACTCACTGAGCAACGGGATCGGTCGTCGTCGTCGTTATAGAAGACCTAGGAACTGAGTCGAGATTTTCTGGTTGTGTTATTGATTGTGGTTCTTAGACCCACGATCAATCAGGACCGGAAGTTAGCTGTGTAGTAATGCGCATGCGTGCGTCTCTAATCAAGAATCATATACAGCATGGATTATTCATTCACTTGGCAATCATATTTAACTTGTTCCAGTTTTTAAGCGAAAGTCAATTTTTTTAAAAAATCCACCATGGCGTTCAAAGATAAGGTATTGCATTATATTACGACGTCCGTGATTAAATTTCAAATTTCAAGTTAAAAATAAAGAATTTTATTTCGAGATAAAATATACAACTTTAGACTAGTTAATGAGTTTCATCAAAATCCCTCACAAAACATGACTGTTTTATTTATTACAAATTGTTACTATATTGTATAAAAACTTAGTTTTGCAAAAAACAAAAAAAACACATTTTAATTTATTTCAATAAATGTTCTATTAATTATTTTGAATTATTTATTTTGTGTTACTTTAATGAATTCGTAATCTTTCGTGGTTGATTTATTTTAAGATAAAAAAATAATTATAACATTGTAATAATATATAGTTTTATTATTATGTTCGTTTTATAACATTTTAAATTATAAAAAAAATCATTGTCAATTTCAGAAACTATATTTCATTACAATCTTTTGGCCAAAATGTTACTTTATGGAAAAGAAACTTTATTGCCTTTCTTTCAGAAACTATATTTCATTAAATAAATAAATTTATTAAGATGTTTTAATCTATTTGGTGGTTATTAATACGGAATTCATGGGCTTTTTTTCGTAATATATGAGAACTATATTTTAAAAGATCTTTTTATTGTTAACATCTACGATGTTTTATTTTCATAAAAGATACATTTATGCCCTTTTTAGTACCCTGTGATATAACCTTAGTAAAGGTGTTTTTGTTTAAAAATAAAGAAACATAATTTATTTTGGGAGGAAATGAGAGCAACTCATATTATTCAGCTAAAACTAATTATAATGAAATGTTCATATAAATAATAAAACTCTCTAAAAAGGGATTCGTACTAGTATTTTCGATTCGATGTAGACCAGGTTGTCATATCAATAAACTCAAACATTAAAAATCATCCACAGAGAATAAACTTATTTAGAGAAAGAATATTAAATCATACACATTTTTTTCAAAGAAAAAAATTTCATGTTTGAAAAATTAAAAAAATGATGACAACACCATTTTATTATCAAGTATTAATGTAATGTTTGCTGTATAGCCTACGCAAATTGCACAAAATAATACATTTACGCTAATTTCTTAATGAAGTAATGATTTTATCATATTCAATAATTGTTATTAATCAGCACTGACAATTTCATTAAAATTGGTTGATTTCCTGAATTTTAGTGAATTTTTAAGTGAAGGGAGGTGTGCACATGCCTATAGTCTGACTGTTCGACACATCTCGTTGGTTACTTTAGAGCATGACGTAATTTTCCAGTAAACAAGCCTGCTATAACGACGGCCACGGATCGGTGCACGTAAAAGATATCTACAATGTCTTTATATGAACGTTCGCCGCCACTTTGTTTATTTACAAACAAAGAGCTTTGCATCGCTATAAGATATCAAAAGATGCTTATCTTAACACTTTGGTGTACTTTTCCGGTAGTTCCGTTCGTCAGAAGTGCATCAATAACGTCCTTAAGCATTAGATTTAAAAAATCAAACTTAGCTAAAAAGTAAATTGTAACGATTATTTATCAAATGTATGTCACATGAACTCATTAGGCGTCATCATGTTAAATGTGCTGAAGAATGTGTTTTCTTTGTCTGTTTAATATGAAAAAAACAACATCTTCGTTTGTTTTAATTGAGAAATATTACGGATATTTAATTATCAATATTCCTTTAAAAACATCAGATAGTTTATAGTAAATATTATTCATTTTTGTTTACTTATTTATTGTTTAATCTGATCTTAAATAACAACGTAGCTATTAATTTATGCGTCTACATTTGGATATACATTTTTGTTTAATAATTTAATTTTATTTTGAAAATTATTATTAAGTATTTTTCTTCAAAACATAACTTACATACTTAATTTATATTGCATAAAGGTGCTAATTCAAAGATTTCCTTTTTTAATATTAGTATTGATGTTTTTATTTTCCCATATATATTTTGATAATGCAGTACTGTTTGTACACTTTTCATTTTCAAATGTCATTATATGATAATTATATTTACCTTTGAATTAGTATACTTTAGTTACTATATATAATTTAATTCATTATTAATATTGTTATTTACATTAGATTTAAAACATGTCTACGTTATTTATAGTGTTTCTTTTATTTCTTCATTATTACTATTGTTATTTAAATTAACACTTTAACATTTATTCATTAATGCGCAATTGTTTTTGCTTCTAAAATTATATTAATTTGTGTTATTATAACTATTAATACAACTCCTGATGCTTTTATATTATTATTATTATTATTATTATTATTATTATTATTATTATTATTATTATTATTATTATTATTATTATTATTATTATTATTATTATTATTATTATTATTTACTCACTAGGAGTTCTCACACAGGTCATCAGGGATTGATCACCGACAACCGGTGGTATTCCCTGGAGTCTGAGTGACATCAAGTCTCTCCAGATTTCCAGTATTCTCCACCTCTTTTCGATAGCCACCGCAAATAAACTTGCAGTATCACAACAACCGTTTACCATTGATTTCTCACTGGTAAGGACCTTTGGTCTTCTCTGGGATTTGGGTGGCAATAAGCCTCCCCAACGTCCCAGCAGTCTCTGCACTTCCCGTGGAGGTCTGGTTTGTGCTGTCCCTGTTGCATAACTATTAGAATTAAACGTCACGAGAACCACATTGGGGGGAAGAGCCTATTTATTACTACAGGCAGAAATCCTTCCGACTGAGGCAGTCCTCTGAACCCACCTCAACAGTTCGAATTTCATCCTCTCCGGGTCGAAAATAATGCGAAAAGTCTATGAGAGGATTAATAGTGGTACAATCTTTTTCTTAATACTTTGGTAAAACATTTTCTGTAAACCATTTTCAAACAAACATTTTAAACACATTTTTTAAGTCATTTTAACAGATTTCTAAGAGTCACTTTTAAACAGGGATTTTCAACACATTTTGAAGAGTCATTTTTAAACATGGACTTTAAACACACCTTCTTAAGAGTCATTTTAATAGATTTCTAGATATTTTACCCTATAGGAGAGTTACCTCTGCGGTTCTCATTCATCGCTGGTCCGCTGCTGGCTGTGATCGTGGTGGGGTACCTGTTTTATGTGTCAGACTCGGTTTTCAAGCATGAAGACAAGAACATTCGGAGACGATTTCTTTTTTCAGAGAGAGATTTCAAAATTTTTATTTCACACATTCGATTGGAGAAGTTTCCATTCGTTGGTTCTTCCATTCACATCTTCTCTTCATCCATACTGTGGGTCGCTGCGGCAGTTAGCTAATTTCTAGCAAGTTCATACTAAGCATCTTGACTCTCGCTTCCAGAGGCCCGAACTC
This sequence comes from Sepiola atlantica, assembly GCA_963556195.1. Classification (NCBI taxonomy): domain Eukaryota; kingdom Metazoa; phylum Mollusca; class Cephalopoda; order Sepiida; family Sepiolidae; genus Sepiola; species Sepiola atlantica. Next base: position 58,838,969 of record OY744519.1, read on the forward strand.
AATTAAAAACTAAGTTATTACTCAAAGTTACATGGCTGAGTCCGTTGATCCTGTCGCCTCGAGGATCGGGAACTGACTGTCTCACGATCCTCTCGTTTCGATAATCGGGAACTGACTAAAAACGACTAAATCTTCACACAAAGATGAATCATGTCACCTGATGTACACGTGTTACTGTCATGCGAAAAACATTTGTTCACACATGTTGTCTAACCTTTTGACCCTAGCATTTCCTCTCGAGCGGCATACAACAAAATTTTTTTATGACTTTACAAAATGATTCACTAATAAATCATGGTTGTTTGTTCCAAAATCACAATTCACCTATCTTTTTTTTAATGCTATTTCTTTCACAATTCATACTAGCTAATCTACCCGTTTAAAATACAGGGCCCGTCATAATCCAACATCCCTCCACGGTCTTCTCATCCTCCTTGACCCTATGCAAATATTTTGTGTGGTTTCAGCCTAGGCTGGTACCGTTTAAAAATTTTTTTTTAATTAAAATTAAAAAAAAACATGTTTTATTTATTTATTTATTTATTTGGGGGGGGGAGCTGATTGTGTTTCTTGCTTTTTCTGTTCATTGGTTCATTTTTGTGTCGTGTCAGTTGAGGCCGTATTATTATTATTATTATTATTATTATTATTATTATTATTATTATTATTATTATTATTATTATTATTAATTGTTTTCATTGTGCTTTTTGTTATTGTTTGTATATTTTGCATACGGCAATAATAAACTTTAGTATAATTCATATTGATAATTTAGGACAGCTTATAATTTTAAGAAAACTATTTAACGATAATGACAAATCTGTGATTTTACTTCAGTATTATAAGGTGGATAAAACCAGATTATATTTCTTATTCTGTTATTTAAATTGATTAGCATAATTTTGATTAATTTGTTTTTCAAAGGTGTTTCATATTAATTTTTGTTTTGGTTAAATATATTGTAGACATTCTATAACTCATTGAAGTAGGAATTCGTTTGAAACCTCACGTGGTGATTCGAATATTTTTTAATAAGTACATATAACCATTCTGAAACTACCTTGCCAGGATACTTTGATAAATGTTGTAGTTTAAGTAAATTTCATAAGTTTAATTAATTAAATTAGAAGTTATTTTTTGGGAGTAATTTTTATTTCTATATCAAAACAAAAAATATTTTTTTGCATTATTTGATTTCTATTTATCTAAAATATCGAAATATATTAAGACCATCACATCTTTAAATACATATATCTGTCCTGTCAGTTATTGAGGACAGTTTATTGGCTATACACATTCCTGTTGATTCAGGCGCTCCATCATAACACCCCTGTCGTTACATCAACATTTTTGTTAATGTTAGACTTACGTAGGCTTGATTACATATAGTAATACATCACTCAATAATTTCCAGACCTTACTAATACAACTACTTTTAGGTAAAATCCGACTTTGTTCATGAACATATTACCCTTTTAGGGTGGTACACTGATTCCAACGTGTCTCTGACAATTCGATGCCGTTTTTGTAGAACGAGTTGTCTTTGGCCTCAAGATACGCCTCAGTTAACGATATCACTTTTTCATTGAAGCCAAATCTATTTCCCTGAATATTCTCTTGAAGTCTGAAAACAGTTAAACGTAGATGGGGCCAGATCTGGAGAATAGGGTGGGTGCGGAAATAATTCGAAGTGCAATTCATGTAGTTTTCTCATAGTTGCAATCGACTTGTTGCACGATCTATTTTACTGGTAAAAGCGCACTTTTTCTTCGTAATTTGTGGCCGTTTGTTGGCGATTTCCTCTTTCAAAAGCATGAATAATGCTATATAATATAATATAATAACAAAATAATAAAACATGATGCTATATAATATTTGCTATTGATAGTTTATTAATTCCCAAGGTAATTGATAAACAAAATACCTTGCGCACCTAAAAATACAGAGGCCAAAATTAGCCTGTTGCTGTTTGCGTCTTTGGTCGCTTTGAATTGCTTTTACATGCTACTTTTCACTCAGTTGACTGCCGGTTTGACTTCCGACTCATGTGGTGGATTCATATTTCATCTATTATCACATATTCACGTAAAATCTATTTTTTGTTGCGTTTAAATAGTTACAAATAACGGTCTGAAACGACTGTGACAAACCTTGAACTTTCATTAACAAATGTTCATGCAAAATGGTGACTACACTGCCTTCTGATATCTTCAACTCCTCTGCTATGTCACACAACTTCCATTTATGATTGACCAACATCAGTTTTTCATTTTTTATGTTTGTCTAGATAAATCTGGGCGACCTGTATGTTCAGCAATATTTGTGACTGTACGATCGCGTTTACAGTCAGCATACCACTTTTTAAACCGTTGTTTCCAACGAAACAAAAGCCGAATATCACTTATCAAACTATCACTTTTCTTGAACAGTATTTTCCCATAAGAAAGCAATGCTTGAAAAAGACACGACATTTAGATTTGCGTTGTTTTAAATATTTGATTATACTTAAAAAACTGCAATTTGAAAATCATTTATTTGATGGGTCTCAAATTTCGGCTAGTTCCATTTGTAGTTTAGTATTTTATAAAAATTATATGAATGTTGTATTAATGGCAGCATCTATGTGTCAGGCTCGCGATTTATTGAATTGTGTGTTATGTATCTTTGTTAATAAATATAGCATAGAATACCACACACACACATACACACACACACACGCACACACGCACACACACACACACACACATATATATATATATATATATATATATATATATATATATATATATGACAGAGTCCTATTTCCGTCGCGTTAATTGAATGAAAATCAGAGAAGAAACGCCGGCATGACTTCTTTTAAATTCTTTCTTCATTTTATTTAGGTGGGGGATGTTGATAACAGGATTTAGTAAGAAATGAAAACTTTAAATAAAAACACTTACAATTTAAACAGAAAATTACATTTTTTGTTTTCCATTTTAAGTGAAAATGTTTTAATTTCAGACTATGTATATTTATAATTTTTCAGAAAAAAATGTTGACCTCTTACAGAGGAGGTAATTCTTTGGAGAACAGTCTTATGACAACAGACCCCACCCGCATTAAAATATATTTCGATGTCTTGATTTTTATCTTTGTAAGGGGACATAGAAGTGGTGCAAAACGGTTCTGTTCAGGGCATTAATTTTACCTAACCGTCTTGGGAAGATATTCGTCTAGCATATATATGACGTTAGGTATGTTTATATATTGTATAAACAGGCTTCACTGCTAAACTAATTAATCAGCTGCTATGAATTTTAAAAGACAGCTTCTATGCGTAATGGGCTCAAATGAGGGTTATATTTATTTTATTTTAATTTAATGCAAAGGGGTTAAAAAGCGGTAGAAAGCCTTCATGAAAATTCAAATACCTCCGATTTTTGTGAAATGTTAACAACGGATATTCCCTAAATTTCATTTTCTATGGCGTAATTTAAAGTTTTATTTTTAGTGGTTGGGCTATATTATAGGGCACAACATGTCATTTGACAATTTAAATATTTCAGATTGTCATTGAATTTTATATATAGTCATTAGACACCAATAAAGCAAGATTCCCTTAATTTCACTTTCTTAAATTTTAAACATTTTCTAAAATCAAATTCATGTAATGGATTTGTATCCAAATAAAAATGAGAATTATAGACAAAAGGTTTATAATCATTATATTACCATTTTTATCTTCTTAAAGGACGTAAAAATGACGCAAAACTTTTCTGTTGTTCTATAATATATATTAAGTAAGGTATGTGTATATATTTATATATTTCGATGTATAGATTCACCTCTGAGCTAATTAACTGATCATTATGAATTTTTGAACACAGCTGCGAGGTGTAACGATAAATAATGTGGGATATACTTAGTTTAATTTAGTATCATGCAAAGGGGACCAAGAGGAGGTGGAAATCATCCGTAAAAATCAGATAACTCCGATTTTTGTGAATGTTTAACAATAGGTATTAGACATCAATTAATAAATATTCCTCAAATTTCAGTTTCTTTGGAGTAGTTTAACGGGTGCATGATATTGACATATGTTTGATCTATAGTTATTTGTCATGAAATAATATTTCCTGGATTTCAATTTTTTCTTAAGACCCCTTAAGCTTAAGCTTAATATTTTCTAGAATTAAAATCATGTATTGGATTTTGATCAGAATTAGAATGCAATTCTAAAGATAAGTTTTAGTATAATTATATATTGATTTTAATCTTCGTAAGGGGACATAAATGTGGAGCAAAACTGTTCTGTTCGGGGTATTATTTTACCCATCTGTGACGTGTATTTTTCTAGTACACACACACACACCCATATATATATATATATATATATATATATATATATATATATATATATATATATATATATATATATATATATGAGAAAGGAAGGATGAAGGTAATCCGACGTAATGGGAAATGAAAAAGGAAAAACCAAAAGGGATGTTTTTTTTATGTATTCATCAACGTTTCGTCTTTATTTGTAAGACTTCTTCAGGATGATAATATTAAGAAAAATGTCATGCAAGTACGTGAAAATATTGGGTTGACATGATGGGTTGATGGGAAGAAGTAGTAGCCACTACTGGAAGCAGTAGGACCGAGGTCCGGGCTTGGTGATGTCAGTCGCATGGAATCATTCCATGCGACTGACCTCAGAAAGTCCTTAAGAAGTCTTACAAATAAAGACGAAACGTTGATGAATACTTAAAAAAAACATCCTTTTTGATTTTTCCTTTTTCATTTCCCATATATATATATATATGTGTGTGTGTGTGTGTTTATGTGTGTGTGTAATAGGGTGCATGTGTGTCCTACTTTCTGACAGATGATAGCCGTCTTCACGAGCAAAATTATAATTAAAACATTTTGAATAATTAATTCAAGATCATTATCTATTAGGTGTTACTGAAACATTGCTGTTGACTTAAGGCAAATATCACACACTTGAGATCCACCTGTCGAATAAAAATATAAAGAACTCATCAAGTACCACAAGAGCGAAGTTGCACCGAACGATTATAATTTACTTGAATCGTTTATCTTATGTGATGTGATATCTAGTTGACATATCCATCTTTTAATAACAGGGTAGGATGAGCAAAGTTGCATCTCTAACCTATGAAACCATCTGGCAGATTCACTGATGAATTGTCCCGACGTAAAGCTACGCCCCATTGCTGTATGTCATACTTTCCTCTTTTCGATCCCACGCTTGATGATACAGCGTCAATTATGTCTATCCAATTTCATTCATTCTCATTCGTTTAAATATATTTCTTAACAGTTCAATTTTTAAACCCTACTATACCTGTTGGAGAGAGGGGGTCTGTTCAAGTTCATTCCTTGTACTTTTCTTCATAACTTATGAAAGGATAAACATTTTTCTGAAATTTACATCACTAAATGATCATATAATTGATTTTAAAAATATTTTTATGCGACTATGAAAAACTTCTGTTTAATAGAAGTTAAACAAAGTTAAACATATTTTTGTTGACTACAGAATTGATGACGTCATCGAATAATTTCTAACGATGTTTAAAATATTAATCATTCTTTCGAGTATTTATATCACTGCACAGTCTCATGATTATAGCATTAGCATTTTAGGACACTATTAAAGAATGAAAGGAATACATGTTAACACTCATGAGTTCAACTGATGACACCATAAAAACTGTACCGACGTCAGCAAAACAATTTTACGCAGAATTGTTTGTCTCAGAATGCTCTGTGCCACGTTTCATTGTAATTACATTTGTGGTCCAGGTGTAGAGAAAGGGGAGTTACACAGACACTAAAAAGCCATGGCTGAAGAGAATTAAACAATACTTACATGCTTTTATGAGCTTAAGGTTAGTATGTTTGCTATTAAGAATCACATAAGAGAAGAGCCTTGTTGAGGGTTCTTCATGGTTCATGTGGACAAAATACTCTGCACACACATTTAATACTTGATTAGCAAATATTCTTTATTCAAATTTGAGGATTTCAGTATCAGGTACAAAATCATGCAAACAAAACTCATGAAACTGACATTCAGTAAATCTTTTATTCCGGGACACTAGAAGCAAGAAGAGTCCCACAGGAACTATGCAACACATCTTGGGAGAGGTATTTGTATTACCCCCAGCATGACATGCTTTCCCATCCACCCGCATATAATTCAAAGGCGAGGTGGCAATGAATATTGAAGATAAATCTAAAATATATTTCATGAAAACTTTTTTCTAGAAAACAACTTTGACTAGAAGAAGAAATCCTTTTGACAATGTCAAGGCCGTCAGAACATAACAATGGAAGTTTCAAATAAATAGGGCATCGTGACGGGTCAATAAATTTACCATCATTAAATATAACAAATTTGCGTGCAATGGTGCTTTTTATGATATTGATGGGATATCCATTAGCAAGAAAATATTAGTAATTTCACCAAGTTCCGCATCACCTTTGTCAAAAACATTTCTTCTTTTACTCAACGTTCTTTTTAGCAACCATGCTGAAAGTAATTTACACGACTCGAACATTTTTCTCTTCTTTTCGTAAGGATGTTTTGCCAGCCATTTAAAAGAATTTTGTTGTTTATAAATTCCTGTGTCAGTGTGGAGCTGATTACGTTGGCAAGACATCCCAAAGATTAGAAATGAGAATATCCCAACACCTACCACGTGATATTCGTTTCCACAAGGTTTCGAGATCATCCGAGATCTTTCTGGCACAGGAATCAGTCATCGTTAATCACCTGGTTGGTACAAATAGTTGTTCTGACAAGTATTCCGATAGTGGTTTTCTGTTTTACACAGTGCTAGGTCGAACTACCATCTCAATATTATTGAAGCGTTAATTATTAACAATTCTCGACCTAGCCTGTGTAGACAAAATATTTTGAAACATCAGTTGGAGATCTTTAATGATTCAACTCCACCATAACGTTGAAAGATTTACGCTGTCTTTCTCTCAATCGTTTTCTCCAACTTAAACAATTCTCCTCTCATTCGATTTTCTTAGTCTTTAATTTATCATTCTGATGTTTCCTCTTAAAGGGTCAGACGATAAAGCCTTAAGGAAAATTTTAGCAATTTTTTTTCCATCCTCCCGTTTCCTTGATAAAAATGTTTTCTTCTGAAATATATATATATATATATATATATGAGTATTGAATATCATAATTTTATTCCAGCTTCTCTGTTTCTTTAGTTTGTTTATTTATACTCTACTCAAGTCTATACATGTAACTTTAATTTGATCTATCTATCTATCTATCTATCTATTTCTGGACAGCTTTTTTTTCTTGCAGACATATTTCGTTAAATATTAAAGATGACTTGTGTCTGCATATTTTGTCTTGCTCTAGATGCCTAATTCATTTTCATTCTTGCTTTCGCTCTCAATTTCATAAAATTCTTGCAGATAATGCTACTATGTTCAGATAATACTACTTCATTAGAATGCGAAACTCACAAACTAAAACTACACTCTGCAAATAAAATTAATTTCGATACGAGTGAAAACATCATACTCTATTAATACTACAACCAACCACAAAACTCTCGCCAAAACCATCACTTAACATTGAAAAATACATGTTTTTCAATCAATAAAGATAACTCCGGAATAAACCGAAAGTACTAGGATACAAAACGAGTACGACAAATGTATCTGCCAGTTCCAGCATTAAACTCGAAAATTAATCAGGCATCTAGAAGGGATCAAGGAAAAAATATACAGACAAAATGTATCTGTAATATATATGCTCAATTTTGGATGGTGAAAGAAAGGAGATGAAGAAGATAATGTTGACATCATATGCAGGCTAGTTTATGACGTCACAATGCAATCAAAATCAGTTGTTGATGTAGATGATGGCTGAAAGGTGTATCTGGCTTGATGGCATTTTTGGGCAGATGACACCAGTGCTACATAATCACCTCCTGGCAGAGGAGGCTGCCACTTCAAAAAACCAGTCGAGGAATAGGGGCCGAAACTGTGAAGTGGTTCCTCTTGATGATGATGTAGACACTATTTTCAATAACACGATGAGTAAACATGGGAGCATTATTTTTTCTTGAAAATGTAAGAATTTAGGGAGTGCATATATATATATGTATATATATATGTATATATATATTTATATATATATATATAAATATAGCTCTATACTTAATAAAAACTCAATAAAAATTTCCTACTCTACTATGCCTAACATAGCCAAAACAATAATCTCATCAAATAGCAAAAAAATTAATCTATCCAATCCAATGATAATTGTTCCAATCCCATAAATACTTGCAATCGCAGGCGTGCTAGTGATTGCTTATTGGCTAATAGATGCACATACACTGACATTGTGTATGCTTGCACTGTAACTGAATTATATAACTCTACAATGAACCCGAGAGATCACATAAATGCAGCCCCTAATCAAACTCCACAACTGAGCGTTATGACTAATATGCACCATAATGCTACACCTAATAATTTTACTATCCATCTTCCACCTCAGCAAGCCAAAAATGAGCTTCCAATGGTAGTTAACGATAACAATAATATACAATCAATTAAGCAACCTAATCCATATCATGAAAATACATTAAATAGAAGTAGACCCGTGAATAGGAATATAAATGGCTCAGGAAAAATAGTAAATCCTAAGATACACACTTATATTGGTGCCACAGCAACTTGAATAAAAACCCGCATATCTATGCATAATAACTCCTTCAATAGCGATGTCGGCAATAACAAAACATCACTGCTACTTTAGTTAAAAATTTAAGATCCAAAAATATTTCACACAGTATAAAATGGTCCATCCTAAAAAAATCAAACTCTTATAACGCAGGATCTAGATCTTGCGGTCTATGCAACTCAGAGGCTGTGATGATTGCCACTGCATCTAAACGTTTAAATTTAATCAACTCTAGGAATTAATTAGTTTCAAAATGTCGACATAGGAGGAAATTCAAGTATGCACAATTGAGCCCATCACCAAATCCACCATAGCTGTTTGAATGAGTGTCGGGACCGAGGTTGTCCAATTTTGGAGACGTGTTTGTTAAATCCTTCGTACCTAAAAGGTTAAGACTTTGAAAATGCCTAAATATCTCTTTAAATTTTTAAAGTTCCAGAAGTCTAAATTTTTAAATTCTAAATATTTTAACAACTTCTTTATTCTAACAACTTCTGTCCCTATGACCTAGACTTATAATTTGACCCAGACAAGTAACACCCGTTCAGAATATGGTCTATTCCACACATCTGTCAAAGTATTATGACGTTTTATCCTTGTTAACGTAGACAGGCAACTTCCGTTCTGATAACGTCGTTTGAATAAGTAGATGTTTCAACGAATTTATTGTAGATTTCTTACCGAGGAGAGGAGTTTTCTGTTTGCTTGGCTTGCGGTAGAGTGATTATTCTCGAAAATAATCATATTCGTTGTGATAATTCTTATCGGATCCGGAGGAAAAAATGTCTGAATACATCACGTCGTTTTAATTTTATTCGAATTGGATTTACCGGAGATTTTATTTGGCCAGGAAGTTATGGCTTACACTGTTCCGATCACCTCATAAGAACTTTGCACTTTGATTGCAAACGGTTTTCCTGCTTGGATAACTTTTTAGTTTTTGGAATACCATTCACCACTTGGATCACTTTTCAATCAACATATTGGGTGTCTTTCTTGAATATGTTTTAAATTTTAAATTGTTTGACTTTTTGGGCTGATATATTTGATGTTTTATGTATTTTTATATATATTTTTATATATTTTCAAAGTTTAATTTTGTTATCTGCAGCAATGTCCATGCGGTAATGGTCCTCTGAGGAGAAGAATTTTCTTTGAAAACTCATGAGTTAAGGACTGTAAGGTACTTTGCTTGAACATTGAATTCTAATAAAATTTGAGTCGCACCTTATTTTATTACTTAATTTTATATATTATATATATATATATATATATATATATATATATATATATATATATATATATATATATATATAACCTTTTTATTTAATTTTTTTATGGACCTATCATTACCAATTCTGGAAGATATATTAATGGCAACCTGGTGAGTAACATGGGCACATTATTGCTTTGCCCCAAAGAACTTTAAAATAATTAAGTTACAAAAAATGTAATAGAGGAAATAATTTATCTACATAAAATTTTGAGTTTTATTAAATAATACATTGTAAAAAGGATTTACTGTGCCAGAATGAGCGTCGGTAATATGTATGTGCTAGGTAGAATCTTGAAAATTTCAGCTTATTATCATGAATTATGAAATATGTATTCTAGGCAACAGGGAGAGCAACGTTGTTACATTATTTATTTATTTATTTATTTATTAAAACACAACTTTTATTCACTCCAAAACAATACAGATATCCACTGAGACGCAAGGGGTTACTGTGAATTATGGATAATACCTACAGGGACACCCTATATAGGGAGTTGAGCAGCGAGATGTCTGTTTACATTACATTTAAAGACAAGCAGGGAATAATTAGGGAATTCAAAAGGCTAGCAGTTCGAGGGTAGAAACTATTAAAGTCGAAAGCGTTCCGGCATCTGGCGACTTCTAGATTGAAGGATGGGGTTTTGCTCCCTGTCGGATTAGTCGTGGGTAGTAACAAGTTTATCGGAGCACATTCCATTGAAGTACTTTAAAAACAAGCAAACTGATGCAACACTCTGGCGATGGGACAGTGGTTGCAGCTTAGTTGACATTGCGGGACCTATTAGATTGGAGACTATTTTGGACCCTGTATAATAGTTAAAGACTAGTGGTTGATGCTCCCACCCGGATATGGCAACAATACGTCATGCATGGGCGAATGGTCCTTTGGAGAAAAATAGGATACTGGCAGGTGTTAGACGTTTTCTAGCGCGGTAGAGGGAGCCCACCTTCTTTATAGCAGCCTTTGTAATGTCTTCAATGTATTTGCTCCGATTTATGTTGCCTGTGAATGTTAGGCTGATGAGTTTAATGATACGCTCTCAGGTAAGATGCTATTAGACATGGTAATCGATTGTTTAAAAAGTTTCTTATAATTGTTAAAGGAAAGGAGCTTTTCTTAGTAGTATTAAATGTTACCATCCATTTCTGTCCCTATTCCGCTACAGACTGTATGTCCTTTTCTAAGGATTCATACATGGAAGTGGATATGTGTTAGCGTGTTTTCTGCCCACGTCTAGAATAGGGCGTGGTTCATCAGCAAATATAGTCACCTTGGCTACAATTTTATCCGGGAGGTTGTTCATAAATATCAGAAATATTAAAAGTCAAATGATAACCCCCTGTGGCGCACCTGCATTCATGTCATGTTGTTTGGATGTACGACCATCGAAGACAACTTGGATTCTTCTTTGAGCTAAGAAAATCTTATTATATTAAATATTCGTCCAGCAATATCGTATCATTTAATTTTCATGAGAAGACTTTCGTAGCAGACCTTGATAAAGGCTTTAGATATATCATGCGCTACCGTCATGGTATATGCGCTCGGAAATAGTCGTTAAAATATACGTAGTAGAACGTGCTTGCATCAATCTATACTCTCCGTAAGAAAGAAGTTTAGCATTTACGATATGGTGGACTATAGCTAGACTGTTTAACGATTTAAAAATGTTAGCGAAGAGAATGAGGAGAATAATGGGGCGATAATTTAGCAGGTCAGTTCTTTCACCAGAGTTCTTGAACACTGGTACCACAGAGGCAGTTTGCCAGCTATTCGGGAAGCAAGTTTCGGCAAGGCATTTGTTGAAGAGTTTGAAGAGAACGGTGCTGAACTCAGCAGCTCATTTCTTTATTAACCAAGGGAGGCGCGAGAGCGCTCTATCCCTTAATAGACTTTAAAAACGGCCTATGCTAGAAATCTCATTTCTTTGATCAATCATAACTCAAAAACCCAAAAAACAAATTAGTTAAAACTTTGCACAATTTTTTTTGATAGGTTCTATAAGTGTGTAGAATTTCAGCATCATTAGTCAAAGCAACGTACAGATCCAGAAAGGTCAGGCATGATTTTGTGTTATCCGTGTGTACGTACGTACGTACGTATGTGTTACCCTGTATCTCATCAACTATTTGATAGATTCAGCTGATTTTTGGCAGAGATAGAGGTTCTAGGGTCTAGTTGATGGCATTTAAATTTCAGTTTACCATATAACTTAGTTTCCCAGGTAATTCCATAAAACCTTAAAAATGACCATTGTATTGAAGCATAGCCTTTACAAAAGTAGTGACATTCCATGATAAATGCCAGTATACTGAAATCATATGCCCTTAATAGGGTTAAGATGAAAATTCATATACACTAAATGTACAAAAGCAAGGAAATTCCCAAATTTTTACACTTTTATTGTTATTAAGGGTATGCGAGCACAACAGGGCTATGTATTTTTACTGGTAGGAATTTTCTTCGGCGCACCTCACACACTTCATCCACTTATGCATAGAGATTTATACTGTAGTGATGTGATAATGAAATGGTTTGGTTGATATGTAGTCATACCCTTTATTAATGACAATAAAAGTGTAAAAATTTGGGAATTTCCTAGCTTTTGTACATTTAGTGTATATAAATTTTCATCTTAACCCTATTAAGAGCATATGATTTCAGTATACTGGCATTTATCATGGAATATAGAATAGATTAGATCAGGCCCACACGCCTTGCTGTGTCTAGTTTATTTTTTATATTTCTGACATGGGAAGGGGTGATGATCAGATCATTGAATGTAGCTTTTGTCCACAGTGGGAAATTTGGAAGAGAGTGCTTTGTGGGGTCTAATGTGGAGTTCTAGGCCAACGGCTGTGCAAGCAGTTTTGCCTTCTTAGTTTTTGTGCAAGCGACTTCATATTGATTGAATAGTAGAGGAAATTGTTTGTTTCCCATTATTCACCAGACTAGTATTAATTTTTCAGAAATCGCGACTTCATAATTTCTGCGATAAAATGGGGTTTCTTGTCATTTCGGTATATTTCACTCTTACGATGATGCCACAAATTTTTGCCTACAGGTAAACTTCTATATCTCGAACCTGATGGGACTGAAAATAAACTTCGAGATATCCGATGGGCGCGAGAAATCGAAGTTTGAAATTGACACCAATAAACGGTCGGGACCGCCAACTGACTTCGAGATTTGCGTTGTATTCGAGACATCGGTGTTCGAGATACCGAAGTTTACCGGTATTTGTATTTGACTTATTATGGCTGACTCGACGGAACGCTTGCTGCCTGTTCACAATAGTAGCTGCATAAGTTGAAGTGCACGATTGGGGAAAGTGGGGCTATAGAATCTACGCGTGGGGACATGTGCTTCAATGGTCGCTTTGATCCATTCAGTTGCCTTATTTGCGAACTGTTCAACAGAGAGAGACAATGTTTTACTCTATGGTTCGTCTTTAATGTGATCTTTGATAGATTCCCATCTCGTCAATTTTGAGCAACGGCTCTTCAGATGGGGGTCGGAATTTGAGGGTGATATCTACCCATATCATAAGTTGAGCAACGTTCCTAAGTTGGCTATGGTAATCTCCCAAACAAACTATTGTTATTATTTTGCTTTAATCTTTACCATTTAGTTGGTGCTACCAGAACTGTACCATACCCACCAAATTCGAAAATTAATTCTATATTTATTGCTTATACTCTTCCTGAGACAGTTATCTTACGACCTACTAATATATATATATATATATATATATATATATATATATATATATATATATATATATATATATATATATATATATATATATATGGTTGAACAGGAATGCCAACTTCTGTCCATTCCTCTTGTGATCCAATCTTTCTATTCGTCGAACGATATATCTTGTACTATTAACCATGGAGCGTAGAAAATCTCCATATTTGAAGCAAACGTTTTTGACCATCATTGGTCGTTTCCAATGATGGTCGAAAACGTTTGCGTCCAATATGGAGATTTCCTACACTCCATGGTTAATTGTACAAGATCTATCGTTCGACGAATAGAAAGATTGGATCACAAGAGGAATAAACAGAAGTTGGCACTCCTGTTCAACCAGATATGTATAAAAGAAGGAATGTTGCCTAATTATACAATATATATATATATATATATATATGTATATATATATATATATATATATATATATATATATATATATGAATTGTTGAATAAAAAACGCAAACATAGCGAAATCTAGGCACATAAATAAATATTTAATTGACTAGGAATAAATAAAAACAGAAAACAGAAAATAAATAAATACATTTTTATGTGATTATATATAATAACGCTTAACTAATCCCACAAATTTAACACATTGTTAAAGTCTGAGCTCACTGGCGACGAAGCATGTGTCTGTGAATATATATATATATATATATATATATATATATACATATATATACATATATATATATATCACTCATGTCTCACATTTTAGATTGATAAACAATTACATTAAATATTTATGACAATTATTTAGATTAATAAAAGAATGTAGCTGTGCACGCCCAAAATAGATATTAAACAAAGAAAAAAAACATCATGTGATGACGTCATTAATTTTGAGGATACAGAATTACGTTTCCTTTTTAATAAAGGGATTATTATCAATTTGTATTAATATTGAATTGCATAAGCATCACCCTGGAACACTAATATACTTGTGAAGAATGGCAATCCATGAAATTGCAGTAAAATTATCAGATAAGCTAAATGTATTACATCTGTATACTCATGCTAATTTGCCACGCTTAGTAAGTGATGTATTCGAAAGAGGAAACATGATAACATGAGCTTGTCTAGATTCACCCATTGATGAAAATGAAATTAGTTTCGAATCGATTCGGCTATCGAAAGTCGTGTGATGGGTACGTTGTTGTGTTCCAATATACGAGAGAATAATAATGTCTCGTTTTTTTTCAACTTTACTTTTTCTTACTGTTTGAAAGTGTATCCATCTCTCTCTGAACTTCCATTTCTGTCTTTTTCTCTCTATCTTTCTACGTGTATGTGTAAATGTGAGTCTGTTCCTCCCCCTCTCTCTCTCTCTCTCTCTGTCTCTCTCTCTTTCTCTGTCTCTCTCTCTCTTTCTCTCTCTCTCTCTGTCTCTCTCTCTTTCTCTGTCTCCCTCTTTCTTGGTGTCTACATTATTCTCCCTTTTTTATCTTTGTTTGAAAGACATCTTACTATGTAATTTATCTCCCCTTTCTCTATCACACGCACACACGCACGCACACGCACACACACACGCACGCACACACACACACACACACGCACACACACACACGCACACACACACACTCTCTCTTTTCCATCTCTCCTTTTTAATGCTGGTATGTTCGCGTATATCTGTTTACTTGCGTCCATCTGTCTATATTTTTATGTTTCTGTTTCCTTGAACGCATCTCTATTTTCACGCGTATATAGACATTAAGAATACACTGAACGAATTTAGAAATAATGTTATAAAACTAAAGTTTGAACGCCATTTTTGGAGTCTATCAGATTAACCGTCTTCGCCAGCTCGCAGAGTTCGCTACTTGGCACACTTGAAACCAACATTTTAAATAATAAATATTTCATTCATAAGTCTTTTGTAAGCACAGGACTAAAACTTTCGCATTTATTCATATAAACATTAACATTTTGGTAAGTTTGATACAAAGGAGAGTAGAAAGTGGATCTTGGGTCTCCTTTCGGCAGCCTCGTAACTCTTGCTTCCCTTATGTTGTCCTTTAGTCCTCACATTTCATGAGCGACGTTTCTGACAAAGGGGGAAATATTGCTGTTTTCTTGGTAAGAATCTATCCATAACACTTATCGTTGGCAAGTTTTTGACCTTGAAGTAG
>OY744519.1:58859873-58914873 GCA_963556195.1 Sepiola atlantica
TGCGAAAGCCAACCGAGATAACCATGTAAAGACCACCAACAACAGGTAGGTTGAAATAGAATAATGTTGCGCAAACGCAAAAAGAACATTGCCAAGCGAAATAGTCGCGAAAGGTCCAGAGCAACGAAAAGACCGAGGAGAGAGAGCACCTTTCACTCTGCTACTAGAAATGCACGGAGAATATTCGAATCCTGAGGAAGCATATCGCAACACTTAATCCCCCACCCCCTCCAAAAAAACAACAACGTTCCATATTATCGAGTAATCCACTTAAACACATGTTGCGAGAACATAAAGTGATTTGCAACGGGTATTGAAAGAATGGGAGAGTATTACAAATCTGGGGAGACTTGTCACTCAGATTTACGTGAACATCTGTTGTTGCCAGTGATCTATCACGGGTAATGACTTGTGTGATAACTCATAGTTAGTAAGGAATAATAATAATGTTAATAATTACATCAATAATAATAATAATAATAATAATAATAATAATAATAATAATAGTAGTAGTAGTAGTTGTGCTGGAAACTTAGAGAGACTTATTGTCCAAAGAAGACCAATGGTTAATGCCAACAATAAATCAATAGTAAGCAGCTATTGGAATAACGCTAAATCATGTGCAATGGTTATCGAAAGAGGCGGAGAGTACTAGAAATCTGGGGAGACCTGCTGTCACTCAGACTCAAGAGAACACCACTGGTTATTGTAAGTGAACACTAACGGATAATGACCAGTGTGAAAACACCTATTGAGTAAATATACTACTACTACTACTACTACTACTACTACTACTACTACTACTAATTATAATTTCATTTTGTTATTTTAATAACCTAATATATAAAATACTAACGTCTGTGTGTATGTGTGTATGTCTGGAAAAGTTTCTCAAAATACTCGGAAGACATTCATAAATTAATATTTTCTAGAATCCTCCAGCTTTTGGTCACATAATATCGAAAAATTAGAAAAAAAACATCGATTTCTTCGTATAGAAATGACCCAAAACGTGTGACGGAGGCCCCTAAATTTGGTCGCCTTCTGGCGGATAGTACGATCTGCGCATGCGTTTCATAAAACGCATGCAAGCTTCGTTTAAGTTCCCTATTTTTCAGGATATTTTATACTTGCTTCCGTAGTCTTGTGGGTATCGACGAAGCTCCAAGACTGCGAGGTTTATGGTTCGATCCAAGTCGACTCTCAGAATATTATTTTAACAGTGACCTAAATATATATCGAGGGGGTGACGAGGAGGCGACTAGGGAAGAGACAGCTTTTGTCCGTGGAAAAGCGAGATTGTTACACTTTTGCCTACGGGGAAGAGAGTGGGGAGTGGAGAGGGGGCGAGCGGGAAAACAGTGGTGCGAGATAGGGGGCAGGGTGAGGTGGCTACTTGGGAAGAGACAGCTTTTTTCCCAGGCAACCGAAGAAGAGATTTTTCCCCTTTTTCCATACGGGGACCTCTGCTAGTAAATAATAAAACATAACTTTATTTCACAGGGTTTAAATCAGAAAGTATGAAACTAAAAGTGGAAACAAAAACTGAAGAAATGAATGAACCGGCAAAACCGGGATGAGAAATTAGACTACAAGACCCAGATCAACACATTTTGAAAAGAAGCTAAAATCGTACGAAAAATGAAAGAGAACAGAAAACGATAGAAGAATGGGAATATTACTTACAAAGAAAGATTAAATAAGAAACATGACGAACGAAAACGAAAGATAGCAGCAAAAGACTGAAGATTAATACTATACAGACACACATCGACACAGTACACACGAAATAGGAATTTTGAAAATAATGAAAGCGAGTTATATCAAAAGGTAAACGGGCGAAGAACAAGAACAATACAACCAGACCAGACAGATTCCAAACACTTCTGGCGAAAGATATGAGGAAAGTCACAAAACCACAACAGAAATGCCAAATAGAGTACATGCATACTAGTTAAAAAAAATCACGACTCTACATGAAAGGCTAACACATAATCTGCGAAGATGTATCCACAAAATCGGCGTACCAGAATGGATGACCAATAACTACATTAAAACAAAAAGACACCGAAAAGGGAAAACTCCTAACAACTTGAGACAAATAACCTGTTTACTAACTATGTGGAAAATCCTAGCTGCAAATGTGAGAGAGCAGATCTACCACTTTCTAAACAATCGTGGACTACTAACCGCAGAAAAGAAAAGATCCTGGAAAGAGAAAAGAGGGACGCACGACCTGTTATACATAGATCAAAAGATCCCGAAGGATGTAAAAAGCCAAAAAATGAACGTATCAATTGCATACATTGACTACAAAAAAGCCTACGACATAATCCCTCAAATATTGATTATATAATGTTTAAAGATATAAAAAAATATCCGTCAATATTATTAATCTTATTGAAAAAGCAATGGGAACTGTGAAACTAGAACTGACAGCTAGAAAACAAAACCTGACTAAGATCAGACTATAGAGAGGAATCTTCCAAAGACTACTACTGTTTATCATAGCCATGATTCCACTCAACAACATACTCAAGAAATGTGATGCTGGATATAATTTTACAGACACCGAAAACCGAATAAACCACCCCATGCATATGCACGACTTGGGTATTTTCAAAAAGCAAAACAACGGCGCAAAAGCTGATAAACACGGCCAGAATCTTAAGCGAAGAAATCCAAATTGAATTCGGAATCGAAAGGTGTGCACTGCTAGAGATGAACAGAGGAAACATGGAGACAGCGAAAGGCAGGTAACGTCCCAACCAAGAGGAGATGAGAGCGCTTGGCGAACATGATAACTATGAATATTTGAGAGTTCTGGAAACAGACACCATAAAATCAACAGAAATTAGAGGAAACATTGTAAAAGAATACCCGAGAATAACAAAACTCTTCGAAACTAAATTATATAGCAAACATCTAGTAAAAAGAAATACACACCTGGTCAGTATCACTAATAAGATCCTCTGGGCCATTCATAAGCTGGCCAAACAAAGAATTTAGTTACCTCGACAAGAAGACTTGGAAACTAATGACAATGCACAATACACTGCACCCGTATGATGAAACTGACTGACTCTACGTGAAAAAAGGGGAAAAGGACTGGTAAGTATAGAAGACTGCGTGGAAGACACAACTAATTGGAAAAATACATATCTCAGAACACAGACAAGCTAGTCTCAGCAGCAAAAGAGACCCTGCCAAAATGAACAATACAGGGAGCAGCCAAACAAGAAAAAAACAGAGGAGAAAAGAAAAATGGGGAAAATGCTACATAGAAGATTCATAAGAATAACAAAAGAAGAGACTCACAAAAACACTTGAACATGGATATGAAAAGGAGAAATGGACAAAGAAACGGAATCGTTACTGACAGCTGAACAGAACAATGCGTTTAGAAGTAACAACTGATGGCACCCAAGAAACAGTAAATGTAGACTTTGAGGACAAAGAGACGAAACGCTATATCACATAATATGTGAATGTTGCAATCTCGTCCCAGAGAACACCAAAACAGACACGACTGCGTTGGGAAAGTAGTACATTGCGAACTATGCAAACGACTGCATGTTGAACACGGAGACAAATGACACAGACACACACCGGAAACAATACTCTGGGAGACGGAGGTAAAAACAGATAAACTCATCCAAGCAAAGAGACCGGATGTTATAATAGTTTACGAGAAAGGAAAAACTGGCAAATTGTAAATGTTGTTGCATCAGCATACCACAGGCTAAAAGATCAATGAGACGGAAAACGAAGTAAATTCACGGAACTTGCCATCAAACCGAAAGGAATAGGGAACATGAAGTAAGTCAATATAACACCAATAATCTGGAAAAAAGGTTAGGAGAGATTGGAATCAAAGGGAAGACTGAAACTATACAACGGGCGGTAATGATGTAAACTCTAACAAACCACATGGAAGTTGCAACAGAAATATAACAAAATGAGTACAAAAACATGGAAGGAATACCACGAAACTATCCCTTCCTTCCGAAAAAAACACACACATAACATAATGGGACCAGGCTCAGCTGATACCACACAAAATAGTGGTGAAGGGTCACGGAGGATGGAAAGACCGATGGGAGATCACTATAAAGACCTCCACTGGAAAGATGCGGAGTGTAGTGGGTCTCTGTGGAGGCTTATCGCCACCCAAACCTCAGTTCAAAACTATTGTCGTTTACAGCGAGAAATAAATGGTAAGCGGCTATTGCGATAATGCTAACTCATCTGCAATGGTTATCGAAAGAGGTGGTGAATATTTTAAATCTGAGGAGACTTGTAGTAACTCGGACTCCAGAGGATACCACCGGTGATTGCCAGTGAGCAATTATAGATAATGAGAACTCCGAGTCTGCTGATGATACTACTACTACTACTACTACTACTACTACTACTACTACTACTACTACTACTACTACTACTACTAATAATAATAATAATCATAATTATAATACATGGACGACCTTAAGCTATTTGTAAAAACCTAAAGGAAATGGAACAGCTTATAAATACGACCAGAATCCTTAGTCAGGTCATTCAAATGGAATTGGGAAGTGGTAAAATGTGCACTGCAAAAGATGAGCGCGCTAAACGAACAGGATAGCTATAAATATTTGAAGTTCTGAAAGCAGACACCATCAAATATACAGAAATGAAAGAGAAGATAGTAAAAAATACCTGAGAAGAACAAGGAAACTCTTATAAACTAAATTACACAGCAGAAATCTAGTAAAAAGAATAAACACGTGGGCAGTATAACTAATAAGATACTCTGAACCATTCATAGGCTGGACTAAAAAAGAACTCAGGCACCTTGTCAAGAAGACTAGCAAATAAATAACCATGCAGAAAGCACTACACCCAAAAGACGATACGGGCAGACTCTGCGTGAAAAGAAAAGAAGGAAGAGAGGATAGAAAAGTATAGAACGCTGTGCGAAAGACACAAAAAAGCTGTAGAAATACATAACATAGAACAAAGAAAAGCTAATCACCGCAGCAAGAGACAACGTCCTAATGAACAACTCGAGAAGCACCGAAACCAGAAACAAAAAGACACGAAAGGAAAAGTGGGAAGAAGAACAGCTACATCGACGTTTCATAAGAATGGCAAGAGAAGAGACCAACTAATATTTCTGGGCATGGCTAAGAAAAGGACACTTGAACAGAGACACGGAATCTCTACTGACAGAGGCACAGAACAGTGCAATAAGGACTAACTACATTAAAGCTAAAATAGATAAAACCCAGGAAAACAGTAAATGCGGATTGTGTAGACGAAGAAACGAAACAGTAAATCACATGATAAGTGGATGCAACAAACTCACTCAAAATGAACACAAGAACAGACACGACTGCGTGAGGAAACTATGTGAACTATGCATACGACTGCATTTTCCACATGCGAACAAATGGTACAAACATAAACCAGAGATAGTAATGGAAAACGAAAATCAGAAAATCGTCTGGGATATGGATGTGCAAATAGATAAACTTATAGAAGAAAGGAACAACAAGAAGGAAAATCCTGCCTAGTTACAGCAGACCACAGAGTGAAGATCAAAGAGACGGAAGAACGAAGCAAATACACGGAACTTGCAAGAGAACTGAAAGAAATATTGAGCATGGAAACACTCGAATGCGGAAACCAACCCGCATAAGCTACGAACGGTAACTAGTCACATGGATGTTACAAGAGGTAGAAAACAAAATCACGATACAGAAACAGCGAGAAACTACATGAATTGTCCCCCCCCCTCCCAAATAAAAAATATAAAAATGTGATGGCCCAAGCCACGGCTGATACTTCACAAAATAGTCGTGATGGGTCAAGGAGGATATGAAGACCGAAAGGGAAGAACACTAACTAAACCTCCACTGGAAATTTTAAGCAGCTGTTGAGATACCGCAAGGTCATTTGCAATAGTTATTGAAAAGAGGTGGGGAGTACTGGAAATGTGAGGAGGCTTGTTGTCACTCAGACTCCAAGAAACACCACCACTTATTATCAGGTAGCAATCACTGACGATGACTTGTGTAGGAACTCTTGGTGAGTACAAATACTAGTACTAATAATAATAATAACATATTTTATTCTATGTAGCTAACCAGGAAACCAAGGAAAATGCAAGTCTTTTTTACGTGTTTAAATTACATTTTTCATTTGCTTATTTCAATTTCGGTGTTGAAGATAACACTGCAGTATATTTAAAGATTAATTTCATTCTTTTTTCTTAGAGTCTGACACATACACATAGAATAATGCACATGATAAAATGCTTCTTAGAGTCTGACACATACACATAGAATAATGCACATGATAAAATGCTTTTAATATTTATAAGTGTCACTCGAACTTATTAAAAACACAAAAAGCAAAAACACTAGCTAGAAATGTACAATACATCTTGAGAATTATTACGCAGATAACAATTGGAAAATGCTTCAGCGATATTCATAATACACCTATCTCTATTCATACTACACTTATCTCTATTCATACTACACCTATCTCTATTCATACTACACTTATCTCTATTCATACTACACCTATCTCTATTCATACTACACTTATCTCTATTCATACTACACCTATCTCTATTCATACTACACCTATCTCTATTCATACTACACCTATCTCTATTCATACTACACCTATCTCTATTCATACTACACCTATCTCTATTCATACTACACTTATCTCTATTCATACTACACTTATCTCTATTCATACTACACCTATCTCTATTCATACTACACCTATCTCTATTCATACTACACCTATCTCTTCATAAAGTCTCATGAATCGATAATTTTAGAACTGCCTTTGGTAATTTGAAACAGTGTTTTAATTTTTTTTTCTTATTTAACAATAAGCTATTATTTCTGTTGGTTATTAGTGTACCATCCCCTTGTGAGTAAGTTAGCTAGTTTTGATTATCAGGTGATATTTATAACGTAGATAAACTGAAAGCGTTCAGAGTCGGAAACTGCTTGGCGAATTTAAAAGAGCACCGTGAGAGGGGAAGTGAAGTCAGTTCGATAGGAAGTGACTTCGTAAAGAGAGAAAAAGGTTTTGTGTTTAGCTTAGACGAGAGGTATAGTGAACGCTGTCATGGTTAGTGATATCAAAATATGAGTTCAAATATCTTCAGAAATAGAGACGTATTTTCCTCTTTACGTCTTTCGACAACACGTGAAAACTTTATATCTGAATAAACTAATATCTATCCCACACTCTTTAATGTTTGTGCATTCCTTTATATCTTTTAAAATGGTAAAGTATCTCTGAATGATTTTATTTCAGCCCTTTCTGACGTTATCACATGTAAATGAACAACGGCCAACATCACGAAAGGGTTCAACGAAACTACATGAGCTACAATGACAAGATGGCCGCCAAAGTTAATAAGAAGACCACAAGAGAGGCGTCATCGAGGTATGTAAAATCGAGAAGAAGTCGA
The DNA here is from genome assembly GCA_963556195.1 of Sepiola atlantica. NCBI lineage: Eukaryota > Metazoa > Mollusca > Cephalopoda > Sepiida > Sepiolidae > Sepiola > Sepiola atlantica. Next base: position 58,867,357 of record OY744519.1, read on the forward strand.
ATTTACGAACCCACACACCATATAACAATAGAACATTTCTCTACTCAGAAGTTTTCTTTATATTTTCCATTTATTGTAAAGTTATAAATATCACTTTAACAACTTGCTGATTTAAAACAAAATAATGCTAATATTAATGGTTATATTTTAATTGTAAATGTAATAATAGAAAAATATTTGTGTTTATTAAAATTAAAAATATCTATTGAAATAAATTGTTGTTTACTGATAATACGTTGCTAAAATTTAATTAATCGTGAAAAATGTAATGAAAATGAACATATTTTGTATAGTCTTTATAATAGAAAATGTAAATTGTATTAAAACTGAACGTTATGAAATTAAATAAATACATATATATATATACATATATACATATATATATATATATATATATATATATATAAAACTAAAGTTCATATATTATTTTTGTAAGCATCTAAATGCAATTTAATAATAAGGAATGAGGTAAAATAAAATACATTCAAAGCATGTTTAACATACGATATTAATTTTAAAAGAAAAATCGTAACAGTTCTTTTTATATAAACTTTCATTTTTAGTTTATAGTAATTACAAATAATTCGCCAAGTAAAATTGGCTTTTTCAATCACACACATTTTAACTGTCGGCACTATAATTTATTTCGACCCCCTGGCCTCTTCAGAATGCTAACAGGACAACTACATACTGGATTGCTTACCAGAACTATTCACTTCAACACACACACACTATATATATATATATATATATATATATATGTGTGTATTTATTTAATTTGATATCGTTCAATTATATTCATTTTCTGAATGAAATAAAATACAGAAAACATTGTACAGAAAACTTACATTTTAAAATTATTTCACTAATAAAAAATAGATCATAGGAAAAGGGTTGATTTTCTTTTCTAAAATAGTTAAACAAAACCAATAAATTAATCTTTTAACAGGCCGATGTATTTGTTTGCCACATTAAATAAAGTAAATTCAGTTGTGTGCTGTAAAACGTCAAATGGATCGAATACAATAACTCTATTATATGTAGACTCTTTACTTCTGATGCTATGGCAATATAACGTAACAAATACGTAGAGTATTCACAGACAAACTACTTTACATCAAACAAATGTTGCTGACGTCAGTGTGTTTCTACTCATATATTGTTAAACACGTTTCTCATTTGCAGGCATCTAGATACTGCATTGAATAAACAAAAATAATATTTAAAAATATCGACAGACGTCAGAACTTTCATGATTACATCATACATTTTACTCAATTCTTCTCTTATGTATGACCATTGCTAAACTCATGCCTTTTGCATAGCCACGGCGCCTTCGAGTTTGTCCTGAGTCGTCAGGTCCTTCTTTTTCGGGATGTGGTATGGTTCAACTCTGTTCAAAGAAGTGAACCATCTCAGTCATTGCCCCTTCCTTCGGGAAAAAAGTTGGCGGCTTCTCAGCTATTTTTGTATAATTTCAGGCTGCCCGTTTTAAAAATCAATTATGTGATGATTTAAAACGGTAGATTTTAGGTAAATTCACGGAATTTAATGGAAACAATATTCTCCTTTCAACATTTGTTGAGCAAATTGCTGTGATTGGATTAATATGCCATAAAACAGATAAGCCAATCCGAAGCCGAAAACAAGATTCAATATTTTTCCCATAAATTTCTTTTTTTTGTTGACTTTTCTTGATTTTTAGATTTGTCATCACATAGTTGACCTTCATGCCAATAAAAGCAACACATTTCTACTATTAACCTTTCGCCATTTCTTCCTTTCCTTTAATACATTTATTTTAGGCTCTTGTGAAGCGAATTAGAGAAATGGACAAGCATTTTAACAAGAATTGCTATGTTAAGATACGTCCTTTCGAACTGCGCGTTTAGCAATAAAGATGCTATTCAAAAGATACGTTTGGCAGATCGACCGACGGACAGAACCTCTAATTGAGATGCTTAGACGCACCTAAAATAAAATACATTCATTTAATCTGTGCTTTTAGTCATCTAAATTAAAATATATTAACTTTTATTGACAACGGATTAGAAATATAACCCCAAACAAACAGTCCTGTTTTTATTAGACTCCTTTTTGAAGTTAGCAGAACATATGAGCATGTTCAGTCCGTTCAGACGTGTGGTGTTAGTGCATCAGAAAGCCTGTGGATCAGAGCCGAGCGCATAGTAAAAGAAGTAGGAAAGTCGAGAAGCGATAGTGTAAAGGGTTTCTCTCAGGTTGACTACGTAGAACTTCTCTGTTTGACCGACTTTACTATCTGGTTTATATAGTCCAACAAAGTGTATTCATACACGCCGGAGTTTGATTGGCTCAGACGTCACAAAATCACACCAGTACGATATCTATCCACGGAAGGAAAGTAGTTCGTTACTGCTACAAATACTTTTGCAAAGTCAGCCTGACGAACTGATACAAATCCTATTTATATTTGAGCGTAATAGAGTGAGCAATGGAAAGATGGGCTTGTAGATATGCTTGGATGCATCCAAACTAAAATGCGTCCATTCACTATCTGCGTTTAGCGAATAAAATACTATTTGAATCTAAAGCGGAAGTCAAAGATAATTATATCTTAAAATTAAGCTTGACAGACAGAGAAAAATGTAATTTCAATCTTTAGTGTTACAGACGCACAAATATGCAATTTCAAATGTGTGATTAACGACGAAAATTCTATTTCAAACTACCGTGTGAGTGTACGACAGAAATGCTATTTCAAACTTAATCGTGATTGATAAAAAAAATGCTTTTTAAAATTCAAGCATGACAGACCGACTATTCTAAATGTAAGTGGGTATTTATCTACCTCTGGCAAAGTAAAATGTGACACAAGGTCGGAAAGTGGGGTTTGATAAGTCAGCACACTAGAGAGAGAGAGAGAGAGAGAGAGAGAGAGAGAGAGAGAGAGAGAGAGCACTTGTGACCCTCACAAAATGCCTGGGCAGCCCCGTTGGCATTCCCCGGTAGGTGCGCCTCAGGCAATAGCAATAAACTAACCATTCTCAAAATGTGAGAAGGTAAAAACTGGGAGGGTGGACCTCCCAGAACTGTGCAAGACAAGCCCACAGACCGGCGGAATCAAGACCCGAAGGCCAAGACGATACCGGTCTATTGGGTATAGTATCCATCGGAACAGATAGTACATTAAATCTTAGCCAAAAGGCCAAGAAATGTATTTATTTACTCCTCTCCAGGAGTTAGGCAGAAGGCCAGTTTTATCTTACTCACACAAGTAAGATGTAACCCAGGGTCGGGCCGGGAAAGTGGGATTTGAAAAGCCAGCACCCGAGAAGGTGAGCACTCTGCCCATTAAAAATTGCTTGGGCAGCCCCATCGGCATTCCCCGGTAGGGGCGCCTAAGGCAGTAAGCAATAAACTTACTCCTGCCCAAAGAATGGAGGCAAAGCCTGGGAGTGTGGACTTCCTAGAACTGCACAGGACAGACCCATAGATAGGCGTAAATCAAGACCCGAAGGCCAAGACGATACCGGTTTATGGGGTGTAGTATCCATCGGAACAGATACTACACTTTAATCTTAGCCAAAAGGCCAAGAAATGTAAGTGTGACAGGCAGACCGACGGCTAAGTCTTTTATAGATGCGTCGATTCAATCTTCGCGTTTAACGATGAAAATGATATTTCAAATATTTCAAGCGTGAACGATCAACCGGGGGATAACACTTCTTCGCACACCTTCCAAAATGTTGAATATTTTCAATGTGTGACTCAATAGGACATCCCTCTGAGACAGAATTAACAAGTGACCTTTTCCCACGAAAAAAAACGAGGAATTCATGTGAGCTTTTTCTTTTTTTTATCAATTAGAATTATCTTACAAAATAGCGTCGATTTTATTTGTCTGTTTTCTTCTTCTGTCCCAAAATGCATGAAGATTCTGTTATCGTTAAGAATTGCAGAAATTGGAATGCATTCGTGCAGGAAGCTAGACAAAAACTGCATCGTTGATTTAGCGTTTTTTTATCGTGATGAAAACGTAATTTCTAAATTACAACTACAATTTTTTCAATTTAAGAACTTCATAAAAAATGTAGGACTTAATTTAAATTAACGAAACCCTGTAATGTATAAGAGTCCAACTGTCGTAAATATGTAAACGAAGGTGTCAAAATTAAACTATTTATGTTTACCTCTTCAATATATATATATATAACACATGCTTCTTAAAACTCCCTTTCTTCAGCGATAAGATCACCACCTCCATCCGCAAGGCAATACATAAGGAAAACCTTAACATACAACTAACACATACTGGCACCTCCTTACGCCAACATCTATCTAATAAACACACTAACCACACACCCGAACCCTGCTCCCTGGCCAATTGCCCTATCCCCAACACAGGTCTGTGCCATCGCACTAACTGTGTTTACAAACTACAGTGCAATAAATGCAAAAAAATTTACATCGGCAACATTACAAGACCGCTACACTTGCGCATAAAGGAGCACTTGAATACCCGTATATCCTCTTTCCACAAACACATAGAGATTTGCTCAAACACTCAGCGCGATATTCACGTCTCCATCTTAGCGTCTGTCAGAAACATTGGTGACCTTAGAATCACAGAATCAATCCTCATCTCCAGATTAAACCCCTCACTCAATCAACGTCACGAGCTCTACTCACCATTCATTCTATAATATCTACCCCCCATCCACCAACCAACCCCCATACCTAACACTTAACAGAGTCCGTTTCCACCACTTCACTCATTACTCACCTCCTATAATAAACTCACCACACACCCAAACAATCAAACAGGCCCCTCCCCATATGAACTTCCATCCTTACACACTTTCAACCACGAACCAAAAACCATATTCAACATACTCTTCTAACCCACCAAAATAAGTCACCCCACAACCTAGCATTATTAATTAATAAATCCAAACACATATAGAATGTATACAAATAACATGCAAATATTAAATAAATAATTCATAAAATAAATTAAACAAGTAAATAATAATAATAAAAAATAAATAAATAAATAAATAAAAAACAAAAAAAAAAACAAACAAATATGTAAAGAAATTGATGAATATATATAGATAAACAATCAAACAAACAATAATACATAGATATGTATATATATATGTATATATGCATTATGTGTATATATGTTGTATATATATACTAATATTGTTATACAGATCTCCACCTAAAAAAAAAAAAAAAAAAAAAAAAATTAATTATAAAAAAAATATTTAAAAAATCCAGAGTTACTCCCCTTTATCTTATAGTAAATATATCAAGTTAATAAGTTAATTCGTTAATCTAATTTGACGAAACTCACAATTAGTAATTAATAACACTTCTTTAATAGATGATAATCGAAATCGATAAGTAGATAGATCTAGAATATTTAAAATATGAGACTAATTACTTTACTGTATATTAAAATTCTTAAATTACGATAGAAAGATAAACAAAATAAAAAAATACGAAGATAAAACAAAGTAAATATTCAAATATAAAAAAAAAAAAAAATTATATATATATATTATCAAAACTAACAGTTTATCGAACACCATACACCTAACCAACAGTACACAAATATTTTAAACACCAAATCATATATTTAACATAATATTAAAATAAAACTTAATTTAATTTATATTCCCTGCGAAACTGCTGTTTTGCTGCGGTCTATATCTGGCAGCCATTTTGTTTTGTATTATTCTCTACACAGTCGGAGAAGAAAAATATTCTTCTTCTGGTCTAATTATTTTTGACAAAGGGATGTCTTTACCCGAAATATAAAATAGTGATTTTTAATCACCCGGACATCACACGAACAGCTAAAACACTCTTGCTGTTATGTAAGAAAAAAAAAAAGAAAAAAAAAAAAAGGAAAAATAAATAGTAAGTCTTATATCGTATTCGATTTATTGTTATTGTTTTTGTTCCTTTCCTTTCAACTTGCATCTTACCCAGAATTGCATTGCCCACAGCCTTTCAAAAACTTACTACTAATATATATATATATATATATATATATATATATATATATATATATATATATATATATATATATATATATATATAAATAAATGTTTTGATGTACAAAACTTATAAATACATTTAAAAATGATACGCGGAAATCTCTCTAAGGCCCTTTCGACTATCATCTCGTCAGGAGAAAATCGATAGTTTTAATTAATAATATTGTCGAAAGAAAGAGCAAATGTGGATTTGAAAGTGCCTAAATTAACAATAGAGCGATTAAAAGTCAATTTAATGATTTACTTAAAAAAACGATTAAAAGGCACTGCGTTAGGGGAGGAAAAAAAGAGGGAGGGAGTTCAAAGTTCCCCAAAGAGATTAAGCGATCTAACAAATTCCTTCTGCCGGCACAAGGAAGGTTTTCGCGTAGTGATAGAGACAGACTCCAATATTTTCAAATGGTTCTTGGAATCTGCTCTATGCAAGACCTCAAAACGGTTTACTTTTAGCTACTGGAACAGCTAGGGTTTTCAACCAAATGCTGGCCAACAGCAGAGTCCAAAGTATTAGATGCTGGCTATATAGGGCGCACTTCCTTGCATTTGCAGACCCGCATAAACCAGCACATTCCATCAAAAATACGTCAGCGAAGGGTAGGATCCTTGGGTTACCCCTCCTCTAATACTTTGGACTCTGCTATTGGCCAGCATTTGACAATATTATTAATTAAAGCTATCGATTTTCTCCTGACGAGATGATAGTCGAAAGGGCCTTAGAGTTATTTCCGCGTATCATTTTTAAATGTATATATATATATATATATATATATATATATATATATATATATATATATATATATATATATATATATATATATATATATATATATATATAAAATATTTGTTGTTGTTTATTATCTATGTACGTATACGTTTCGTCCCTTTTCAATCGGGACTCATCAGCATAGAGATATGACTATTCACTACCGGTCGCACGATTCGAAACCCTGGACAACAAGTATTTTTCAACTTGCATCCAACGCCTTAAACCGCGCGCCCACCAGTTGAACAGCCGATAAACAATGATAATTTAACACATATAAAAGCGGCTTGATGTCGAAGCACTCTACTTCTATTAAGGAAGGAGTGATGCATATAAAGCAAGTGACGTCATGCTGTGTTTGTACTACCATTAAGAGGGCTCTACTTGTTTTACGAGGAGCGACAAATATAAAATATTTGTTGTTGTTTATTATCTATGTACGTATACGTTTCGTCCCTTTTCAATCGGGACTCATCAGCATAGAGATATGACTATTCACTACCGGTCGCACGATTCGAAACCCTGGACAACAAGTATTTTTCAACTTGCATCCAACGCCTTAAACCGCGCGCCCACCAGTTGAACAGCCGATAAACAATGATAATTTAACACATATAAAAGCGGCTTGATGTCGAAGCACTCTACTTCTATTAAGGAAGGAGTGATGCATATAAAGCAAGTGACGTCATGCTGTGTTTGTACTACCATTAAGAGGGCTCTACTTGTTTTACGAGGAGCGACAAATATAAAATATTTGTTGTTGTTTATTATCTATGTACGTATACGTTTCGTCCCTTTTCAATCGGGACTCATCAGCATAGAGATATGACTATTCACTACCGGTCGCACGATTCGAAACCCTGGACAACAAGTATTTTTCAACTTGCATCCAACGCCTTAAACCGCGCGCCCACCAGTTGAACAGCCGATAAACAATGATAATTTAACACATATAAAAGCGGCTTGATGTCGAAGCACTCTACTTCTATTAAGGAAGGAGTGATGCATATAAAGCAAGTGACGTCATGCTGTGTTTGTACTACCATTAAGAGGGCTCTACTTGTTTTACGAGGAGCGACAAATATAAAATATTTGTTGTTGTTTATTATCTATGTACGTATACGTTTCGTCCCTTTTCAATCGGGACTCATCAGCATAGAGATATGACTATTCACTACCGGTCGCACGATTCGAAACCCTGGACAACAAGTATTTTTCAACTTGCATCCAACGCCTTAAACCGCGCGCCCACCAGTTGAACAGCCGATAAACAATGATAATTTAACACATATAAAAGCGGCTTGATGTCGAAGCACTCTACTTCTATTAAGGAAGGAGTGATGCATATAAAGCAAGTGACGTCATGCTGTGTTTGTACTACCATTAAGAGGGCTCTACTTGTTTTACGAGGAGCGACAAATATAAAATATTTGTTGTTGTTTATTATCTATGTACGTATACGTTTCGTCCCTTTTCAATCGGGACTCATCAGCATAGAGATATGACTATTCACTACCGGTCGCACGATTCGAAACCCTGGATAACAGGTATTTTTCAACTTGCATCCAACGCCTTAAACCGCGCGCCCACCAGTTGAACAGCCGATAAACAATGATAATTTAACACATATAAAAGCGGCTTGATGTCGAAGCACTCTACTTCTATTAAGGAAGGAGTGATGCATATAAAGCAAGTGACGTCATGCTGTGTTTGTACTACCATTAAGAGGGCTCTACTTGTTTTACGAGGAGCGACAAATATAAAATATTTGTTGTTGTTTATTATCTATGTACGTATACGTTTCGTCCCTTTTCAATCGGGACTCATCAGCATAGAGATATGACTATTCACTACCGGTCGCACGATTCGAAACCCTGGATAACAAGTATTTTTCAACTTGCATCCAACGCCTTAAACCGCGCGCCCACCAGTTGAACAGCCGATAAACAATGATAATTTAACACATATAAAAGCGGCTTGATGTCGAAGCACTCTACTTCTATTAAGGAAGGAGTGATGCATATAAAGCAAGTGACGTCAAGTGTTTTATATATATATATATATATATATACATATATCTATACATATATATATATATATATATATATATATATATATATATATATAAATCAAAGTTGTTTGTATGTGTATCGCGGCAGCTGATCTTAGAGCTAAACTAACTTGATCAGCACTTTCGATATGATGTCCTCATCGATTAGACCTTTTATAGAACTGATCATTCGAAATTAAAAATACGTAAAGATAAAGTTAGAAACAAATGTTCTTCCGCAACTGTTAGCGTTCTGTTCGCAACAGAAGATCCTTTCACTACAATAAGAAAAATAAATAAAGAAACATAGAAATAAGTCAAGATTGTTTTTTTGGTACTGATATCGATCCTGAACCGGTTTTCGTGAGGCTCGACTCGGAAGCGTTCGGCTATCCTATGAAAACGCCCGAGAGTTGACGAGCCGATTTGTACCAGACGACACTTTTGATACGGTGCTGCGTCCTATGATAATAATGTTTTGCTTGTTTTGTCTCTTGTTGTTGTTAGGGTTAGGGTTTAGGGTTAGGGTTTATGATTAGGGGTTAGGGTTAGGGTTTAGGGTTAGAGTTAAGGTTAGGGTTAGGGTTTAGGGTTAGGGTTTAAAATATTTATTTGATAACAGTAATTTCGCTCTATTTTGATTGTTTTATTTGTTTTGTTGTTTAAAAATGTCTTGCAACTATAACTAAAAATTATAGGACGCAGCAATGTATAGAAATAAAAAAAAAGATTTATTTGATAACGGTAATTCGCTATGTTTTGCTTGTTTTTTTTAATTGTTTCTTTTAGAAAATTTCTTGAAAATATAACTTATAATCACAGGACGCAGCACCGTATCAACATTGTCGTCTGGTACTATTCGGCTCGTCAACACTCGGGCATTTGCGTAGGACAGCCGAACGCTTCCGAGTCGAACCTCACGAAAATTGGTTCAGGATAGATATCAGTACCGTTTGTTTTAGTCAAAGCGTTTTAGGTATTTGATATTTAAAAAAAAATATTAATGGAATTTGTTTATGTTTCTTTATTTATTTTAGACAATCGGACTAAAATAGTCCGATTTATGCGGAGAGATCTCCACACCGAACACATAGCCACTATAACTAGGTTAAAAATACCTTCGTTTGTTCAGTGGCCGTGTGGATAAAGCGCTAGCTACAAGGTAAACTCTATGTCCTCTTTCAGGGTTCGAATCACACGCTAGGCAACTATGTTTTATTACTAAAGCGTTCCAGTTATTTGCTTTTTCGCGGTCATCATCATCATCATCATCATCAATATGAATAATATGTTTTAAATTATTTTTTTACGATTTAAAGTTAAAACTCAACAACAACAACCTTTCTTTCATTTGAACTGATGTGCAGAAGAGAGAGGTTTGAGAAACCCGGCGTCGACGGGTTCTTCAGCAGTAACATAATAACAGGGTCTAGTTTACTCTGTACTCTTTCAGAATTGTTGATTGTGCTTTTAAAAGGCGACACACGTAACCAAACATATATATATATATATATATATATATATATATATATATATATATATATATATAAAACTAATGAGATACTTATGAACACAGGAGTGGAAGTAACATTATCAGTAACATACACGTATTTCAAGCAGACGAACCCCTACATACACGTCTCAACATTACACCGGGTTTCATGCTTCTCGGAGACAATCTTCATCTGTTGCTTCTGTTGTAGTTCAGTTCGATTAAAAATTAAAAAAATACTTTCATTCACCCCCAACAATGCATCTTGTCTCTGAGACGTAAAACATACTGTGATACGGGGCCAGATTTATAGGGGTCATCCTAACTAGAGAATTTTTTTGAAAATATGTTTGTTTACATTACATTTAAATATCTGAATGTTGGCACACTGGGGAAACAGCGAGTAGGGAGGACATTCCAAAGACAAGCGGTCCAAAGAAAGAAGTTATTTGAATAGAATGTTTTCCGGCATTTTTGGATCTCATGAGTTAAAGGTGTTGGATTTTGTTGCTAGTTGAGGTGGGGGTGCTTATAAATGCAGGAATTTCATCGCAATTATTTTAATATAAGTATTTCAGAATGTATATTATAATTTTGAACACTTTTCTTCAATTAATGTAATGAACTAAACGATACCATGAGTCATTCAATTAAAACATCACAAAAGTCCGATTTAAAATGAATAGCACGCAACAGCTGTTTAAACATACGTATGATTGTTCGTTGCTAAAAGTAGAAAAAAAACACCTTACTTGTTTACACTTTATTTCATTTTCATTTTATTATCAAGTTTATTTTACCTTTCGGCAATAAAACAAATAATTTCTAATAAAAACAAATAAACCAGGATGGCATTGTCACTTACTTTTTCAATTTCATTATTTCACACGAGAACCAATTTCATTATTTATATATTTAATGGATAAAAAAGACAAACGCGAATGTATTTATGGGAATTAAATTTTAAAATTTCATGAAATCGATAGTTTTAACGACATAAATTCCTTCATTTAATTATCTTTGCAAAACTAAATATATTACAAAAAATAAATTGAGATTAAAGGCAAAATTAGGCGTGGTGGTGGTGGGTCAATGAGCGAAACACACATAAGAAGTAAAAAGGGATTGTTTTAAATGAAGCGAAATACTTTTCTGTGAATTACACATTCATTTCATCTTTTGAAATACGTTTTTCTCTTTGCTTTATCAGCACACATCTATATAATAAAGTGAAGTCGATTTCTCCACCCAGCATCTGTACATAATAGGAAAATAAGCAAAATCTTTATATGCGTGTTTCCAGAAACCAAAAAATAAGAATAGTTAACAAAACCCTTGGCGGGCACGTAATATAGTGGCAACTGACTTTCGCAATTCACCGCTGACTGCTAAACACATTATCAGGCGGAAGTGGCAACTCTCGGTCGTTATGCAATTATACTATATATTGCCTTTCCTTTGCGTATAAATGTATATTTTTAAATAATCTTACTTTTATAATTAAAGTAAGAAAAATCACATTTAAAATGTAATATTTCTTTTTAAATGATTTATTTATTCATTTTTGTTTTTGTTTTTGTGTATGTGAATATTAAAACAGAAATAATGAAATAAAAGAAATAATCTATAGATCTATTCGAAGCGGCGATAGAGACAAGTAAATGAGTTAAATTATCTACAATGCAGCATTTACCTTAATGCTAGCAAGGAGTCACCTCCCTTATATTCTGTGTCGTATCCTATATATATATATATATATATATATATATATATATATGTGTGTGTGTGTGTGTGTGTGTGAAGATGCCTATATATTGTGCATAAAATAATTATCCATGGACACGCGTTTCACCGTATATGGCTCTTTAGCGTGGCTGAAGTTTGGCAAGATTCGAAACCGCGATCACCGTTACTGTAATCCGGCACCTTTATCGTAAAGGTACTGAGGTGTGCATGTGTGTGTGTTTGTGTGTGTGTGTAGAGAGAGAGAGAGAGAGAGAGAGAAAGAGAGAGAGAAAGAGTGGGACAGGTGTAGATTGATCATTCTCCTTCACAAACCTCTCACATTTTCGGTGTTTGTTTATGCTTCGATTCGCAAGTCAGCCAGTGCGTATACTCGCTTTCTACCCCTTCGGATATGATTGTAGGAGAATTTCACTCCGGCATGGTGACGTTACTCAAGAGTCTTAGCGATATTTGACGCTCTCGGCCACCGTTGTAGAGGACCGAACACACATAACACCCAAGTATACTTGTGTGTCGGCCAGTTATATTTCCTGTTCGAGTGTTTATAACGTCAGTTGCTTGGCGGTCTGCCCCAGGGGTACCCACCCTTCCCATGGTGCATCACGAGTTTGCGCACTAGCTTAAACTGTTGCGTGTCCCAGCACCACCGCCTAGGGACGAATCGTTTTGTCATATTGCTTGGCAAGTAAGCTAGCTACAGTCATAGAAAGTTTGTCATCTGCCATGTCGTGATGGCTATCGGCGATCCAATGAGAGGGCTCACGAACGAAAAAAACGGAGACAGCAGGGAAAAAGAGAAAGAGATAGATAGGTTGGATAAGAGAGAAAGGGCGAAAAGGGATGTTAGAAAAAGGATGACGAAAAACGAGTGTGAGAGATGATGAGAAAGAGAATGGAGTAATGGGGAAGAGAGATGAAGAGATAGTGTGTGAGAGAGAGAGAGAGAGTGAGAGTGAGAGAGAGAAAGAAAGAGGGGTCACTTAGTGGTTACTGCGAGCGACATGATGGGCTCATTTAATTCCACTGAGGTGATTATCATTAAAGTTCTCACACACGACTTTATGTATACATACACATATACGCATACATAAAAACACGCATACGTTTACGAAAGAATATGACGAAACATACATACGTAGACGCACGAAAACACACAATACGTAGACTTACATAGAGCGCACACACACATACACATTAATAAACACATACACACATAAATACCTCGAGACGCACAGACGTAAACACATACATACATAGACACATATACACAGATACGTGGACACATACAGATCGACACGTAGGTATTAATAGGCACACATATCTGTGGGCACACGTATAGGTTGACACGTACGTAAACACACATGCCATGATAATACTAAAGAAGTAAACTTAAAATAGACAAACATATGCAGACACATATACACATGCACCTTGTGAACCTGGCGAATATACCCGGTGAACCAAGTGTAAGAGAGATACAAACAATTGCACTTAAAGGTGCGGTTAGAATCTTAAAAAGATCTCTCGGTGGAGTGTCTGAAATAGCGAGGCAATGTCTGGCATCCCGTAGAATTCCTTATCCCCAGCAAAAACAAAAACGATAAGAAAAAAATATGAAGACATTCTACAGTACATGCATACGTAGACACTAATTTAAACGCACACATACAGGAATATACGTGGACACACATAAGTATATACGCATATGTGCATAAACATATGTACACCCACACGGATACGTAGACATACACATACTAAACATATACATATACACACATATCGAGGACAGTTTGAATAACCATCCTCGAGTGTGTCCGGTCTCTCTGTAAAAGGGTTTATCAGGACAACCTGACATGAAGATACTTCAACCTACAAGTAAACTCTTACCAAATATTAAAAATAACAGTATTCTAAGCCCAAATAAGATCTCATCGACACGACTATACACTAGCTCATAAGAGGAATGGTGCACCTTCTCCTAGTGATGTTACCTCAAGTAACAGTACTTAGCTGGATACTCTATCAGATTAGATGAATTCTTGTCCTGGAATCCGGTAAGACAAAGAGACTACAATAAATATATATCATAACATAGTTAACTGGTCAATTGGGGAGAGCAAAATTAACGTTCTTTACTTCTTTACTCACTAAACGTTTGAGAAGTAAAGAAGACTCTCAATGGAATATTCGAATGTCTATGTATCTCATATAGAGATCAAGTGTTAGCCCCGGGAAGGGGCTAACACGTGATTTCTGAGAATTTCGACTGAAGTAAAAAAGAAAGTAGACACATATCCCTACGATACTCATGTTACCGGCCGTGCAATCAATACCTAAACTCATTATAACTTAAAATCATATCAGATTTCGTTCGGCGTCTCAATGTCCACGCGTTTCGTAGTTATCTTTCCTGACGGTGGAGAATTTCAATCTGGAATCAAAGATTGGCAAGGCAGCTGCGGGATCAAACTGACACTTACTGGCATGGAGTGCTCCAATAGTTGATATGTAAATATTGATTAAATTAAGCAATAATTTCCAAATTATATTATCCACTCATGGACTAGCAGCCACTCAGAACTCAGAGAATGGATTTGCCCATCTGAGCATAATAGAACATTACAGATTTTTTATTAACCAGCTCTCTAGTATACTTTACAGTTTATTAGTAGCTCAATTGGCCAGACAGTTAAGCACTGACTGCTAAATTCAGTATGGCGCTACAAACAGGATGTTGGCCCAGGCAGAATCACCCTACAATATCGCAGATTCCTCGCTAAACACCTGCAATTCTATTGTAAAACCAAATTGATGATGCGTTAATTAATCAATCAGAGAACACATTTTTAATGGAAGAAGATGGATTTATTCAGCTGATGTGTTTGCTGTATATATAAAAAAGAAACGCATAGTTTCGTTCAAATCGATTTCAAGGCATCGCGAACATTTCTAATCTGTGAACTTAATACATATATACTCACTGACTTCGCCCTCTCACATTTATCCTCTCACGTTACTTCCGCTCGATAATCGTCCCCATCTCGGCGATTGTCCTAAAGTGTTAACCACCCGAACACTGCTGACCCCCGCAATCCGTTTACATGATGAATTTCTCTAAATAAATAATTCCCTCCACATTACTAATTGACTTACTTAACCAGTATTTAAAGAACACATAGAGAACAGAAGATTTTAGAAACCATCAATCGTGAAATAATCAAATCTCATACGCATGGCGATCAGGTATGTTTAAAATCTTTATCATCTGTTGGTTTTATTACATGTCATTAATAATGTTCATAAGTTTAATATTAAAAATATGTCTCAGCGAAACAATTGCTAAAAATATAGCTGTTATCTATTTTGATGTATGTTTATTATTAAACGTTTTATCCGCTAGCTACATACTAACATGGCTGAGTGACCTCTAAGTCTTACAATCTTAGGCAAAGTGTTCGCTTGGTTTATGTTCATGTTCGTCTATTCACAAACGTTTTCTATCCATTTTTTTCTTTCGTCTACCTTTCGACCGGCTTCCTTGCATTATGCCGTTAACGCATATTTTGAATAGCCCTACATTGGAACATTTAGCGTGACCACACAATTTCAAGACTTTATATTTGGTGACAGAGGATATTGATGGTATGGCAGTGAGTTCTTGCAACACTGCGATACTGATGTGATCAGATAGCTTATGATCAGTAATAAAACGCATGATGTGCCTTTGGAAAGCTTCTACTTTCTGACGTAATTTTACAGTCCAGTTGACACATACAAGTTCGTATAAGACTACAGGACGGGCATATGTGTTATAGATTTTAGCTTTTTTATGGTATGCGTTTAGAAGTTAGGGCGGTTTTGTTTCTTGTGGATGAGACCCAACCTAAGCCGATTCTGATATTTGTAGCTGTTTTCCCGTTGTTAGATGAAGACAGCTCATGTCAAGGTGAACAAACCCTGTATCTTGTTCGATTTGTTGACCGTTAGTGTTGATGTAAAGTGGAGTTTTATGCATAATGGTTGAACAAAATAATGAAACCATCTAAGTATTTCAATAAATATATTTTAATATGACGTAGGATCGCCTGGAGCGCTCATTAGAACATTTTACAAAGTATGGAATCGTACAAAGTTTTCATTTTTGGTAAGTCAACCTAACAAATCAAAATCGAGTTATTTCCCTTGAAGCAAAATAAAAGTTATCGCCCTTGGCATTTTGAAGAAGTCGTCTGCGGACAATGAAATGTAAACAGAACGGCAAACAAGCATCTCGCGTTAGCGGTGTGTTTGTTAAATAAATCTGTTAAAGGTTCTACTTCGTACTTCCTTCATTTTTGTGAGTTGTAATTGAACCGAAACGTATAAACATCAATACGTAACATTTTGGCGACGAGAATAGTTTCTTTTTTTTAAGAATCATGGTAACGCCAATTTTCTCTTTCAAAGATGGATTGCACCATACAGGAATGCATGCAACAACAATTACGTTTGATTGAATTATTTTCAGAGAGATTCTCAACACCTGCATCATCGCGTTCGGAAACAAAGCTTACGACATCGGCAGAATTGGTTGCAACTACAATTACGGAATTCCATTACGACCTAATAGCTAGAACGACGTTCTGTACCTGGTTTTCTCGCTTTGAAGACCTTTTCCTTGTGGAATTCATGGAACAAGCTGACGACTGGACACATACACACATAAATACCTCGAGCCGCACAGACGAAGCTTGGGACATCGGAACACAATCGGTATGCAAAAACACCCACGTGACTACAACTTCGACAACATGGTGGAAACTCTGAGGTAGATTTTCGGTGAGCAGATTTCGTTATTTAATATGCGTCTTAATTGTCTCAGCATAACGAAGTCTGATTCGACCGATTTCTCTACTTATGCAGGCATTGTAAATAGAGAATGTGAACATTTTAAAATATCTTCAATCACGGACGCTCAATTCAAATGTTTAATTTTTGTGTGTGGTTTGAGATTGGCGGGATAGAGGCAGACATTCGCACACGGATTTTGTCAAAACGAGCAAAATCAAGAAATTACATTGCAACAAGTCGCCGTAGAATGCCACCGTATCGTAAATTTAACGCATGATTCAACTATGGTGCAACAAACAAAAGCATCCACGGTTAACACAGTTCAAAAACGACGTCGGCCCACCTCACCGACTGTTAATCCCCCAACCGCTTGCTGGAACTGTGGTAGCTGGCATTTTGTACGAAACTGTACATTCAAGACACACCACTGTCACAGCTGCAATCGACTGGGACATAAAGAAGGATTTTGTACCCCTCAAGGACAAACTCATAATATCACAAAACAAATACTAACAGTCTGGTAGCAACTTTTCTTCCTAACCAAAAATCAAACCGAAAATATGTTGCAGTACAATTGAATGGTCATCCTGTTCAGTTGCAGGTAGATAATGCTTCCGATATCACACTCGTATCACAAAAAAGTATGGGAAACTATAGGCCAACCTTCGTGGACACCAACTAGTCAGGTAGAACAAAGTGCTTCCGGTGACTCATGCCATAATTTGCTAGGACTGTACTTTATCGAGTTACAAGGTCTTCCCGACATATCACTCAACCGGATATGTGAGGCGGTATCCAGATCGTCACCTCAGAACAGCATTATCGACCAGACAAAATACATCATGAAACAATTTTCTTTAGTCTTCACAAATAACATGGGACGCTGCACTTAGGCAGAGGTCACACTGCCCCATAAACGATTTTCTAAGCCTGTTTTCTGACCCAAACGCCCAGTGCCATATGCTGCATTGCTACTATTGAACCAGGAACTAAAACAACTTGAGGAAATGAAGGTCATCATACCGGTGACGTATTCACGGTGGGCAGCACCCATTGTGGTAGTAAAGAAAGCCGATTGTTCAATTAAGTTTTGTGCTGATTTTTCAACTGGCCTCAATGCAACACTAGAGGATCACAAATACCCATTGCCAATCCTACATGATCTCTTCACCATACTTAATGGTGGCACCTGCTTTGCAAAATTGGACCTCACAGAGGCTTATCTGCTAGTCGAAGTCGCAGAAACCTCCAGGGAGCTGCTTACTATTAACATACACCGTGGATTATTCCAATTCACTCGTTTACCTTTTGAGGTAAAAACAGCCCTAGCAATATTTCAGCAGATCATGGATACAATGTTCACTGGCGTGGAAAGTGCAGCTGCATACTTGGATGACATTATTGTTGTTGGGCAATCCAACCAACAGTTGACAAAACGGACCAGCAAGGGCCTAACTCGCATCCAAGACTTTGCCTTTCAGCTTCGGCCTGAAAAGTGCTATTTTTATTTACCCCCATACTTGGAATTTATTTTTGATCATCGAGGTCGTCGTCCAGATCCTGCTAATGTGGCAGCCATTAAACACATGCCACACCCATCGGACGTTTGCAGTCTACGCGCATTTCTGGGAATGGTGAGTTACTACGGTTGTTTCTTGCCTTCACTCCATCAAATCAAATAACTACTAACCAAACTGTTGACAAAAGACACAAAATGGTCCTGGCCCGTGGACTGTCAGACATCATTTGACAAAATCAAAGTACTCATTAACTCTGACCTACTGCTCACACATTTTGATCCAAATAAGAAAATACTTGTGGCAGCGGATGCATCAAATCATGGCGTGGGAGCAGTTATCTCGCATATATTCACAGATGGAACAGAGAAAGCTATCATGCATGCAGCCAGATCCTTGACACCCGCTGAACGTAATTACAGTCAAGTGGAAAAAGAAGCACTGACACTGATTTTTGCTGTGAAGAAATTCCATAAGATGTTATTCGGGTGTCACTTTACACTTCTTACAGACCACAAGCTACTACTTTCAATATTTGGCTAAAAATAGTGTATTCCAGTATATTCAGCCAGCCGATTACAACAGTGGGCAATCATTCTACTTGGGTACGATTTTGATATACAGTACCACCGGACAACAGAATTCGGGCAAGCTAATGCCTTGTCGCGACTCATGAGTGCAAAATCAGTTCCAGACGACGACACTGTCATCGCTGCCATCAGCATTGAGGACGATTTTCAACGCACGCTCACAGATTGTATCCGGACAATTCCAGTGACAAGGATTGATATAAAGCGAGAAACACAACAAGATCCAATGATACAAAAATTGTGCAGATTTCTCCAACATTCATGGCATTACGGGAGACCTCCAACAGTTCAAACGCCGCATTGGCTCTCTTTCTGTCATTGATTGTGGTTTGATGTTTACAGATCGTATTTTTGTTTCCGCTCAGCTCAGACGAGTAGTCCTTAAACAGCTACATTAGGGGAATCCATGCATTAACCGAATTAAATCACTAGCCCGCAGTGTGGTCCATTGACCTAACATTGACACAGACATTGAGCATACTGTCAAACGTTGTAGCTAGTGTATGAAAGCGCAGAAGAATCCACCTCGGATTGTTGATTCTCGCTGGACATACCCAGAGCGACCATGGCCCAGAATACACGTAGACTTTGCTGACCCTATCAATGGCTTTAGTTTTCTGGTGGTTTTTGGGCATTCCTATTCCAAATGGCCAGAAGTTTTTTTCAATGCAACAGAATTACACTCAGTCTACGGTAACAGTACTCATGCGGCTATTTAGTCAACACGGCTTGCCCGAGACTTTAATATCAGACAACGGATCACAATTCACGTCTGTGTCATTTCAATAATTTTGTAAATCGTGATGCATAACACACGTCCGGTCGCCACGCTATCATCCTCAATCCAATGGACAGCCGAAAGCTTTGTAGACGCATCCAAACGGGCACCACTCAAAGCAAGGGCGGGGGAATAACAGAATAGATACGGCATGCTTTCCTCCTTTCATATCGAATAACGCCAAATGGTGATGTGAAGAATGGTCTGTCACAAGCAGACGCACTCATGGGACGAAAACCTCGTATCGCACTGGACGCTTTACGGCCCCAGAGACAAAGGCAACAACCAAGCCCCACCAAAACAAAAGCATTTGCAGTTGGCACACCAGTATTTGCTCGGAATTACAGACCTGGCAAGCCAAACTGGGTACCAGGCATCATCCGCAAAATAAATGGACAATTCCTGTATGATGTTCAAGTCGGGAGCCAATTCTGTGCACGGCACAAAAACCAGTTACGTACTAGATACACTGGAGACAACTTAGTTGACAACAGAACAACCATTCCGTTTGATTTGTTAATGGACACATTCGAACTGTCATCTCCATCACCCCGCCCCAATCAGATAAATACAAATGGGAATTATGAAAGACCTCACAGGGGTTGGCCAAAGCGCAGTCGCACTCGAGTAAAGCACCTCCAAGTTAACTCTAAATACACTTGATACACTTAAAGAATTAAACGAGGAGATATTAGGTCAACCTAACAAATCAAAATCGAGTTATTTCCCTTGAAGCAAAATAAGAGTTATCGCGCCTGGTATTTTGAAGAAGTCGTTTGCGGACAGTGAAATGTAAACAGAACGGTCTCACAAGCAAAGAAGCATCTCGCGTTCAGCGGTTTTTCTACATTCTCATAATTAATCAGTGTGTTTGTTAAATAAATCTGTTAAAGGTTTTACTTCGTACTTCTTTCATTTTGCTGAGTTGTAACTGAACCGAAACGTATAAACATCAAGACGTAACAATTTTATACATTCATCAGCTAGAGAAGTCTCATACTTATGATATAGAGGATATATATTCTTTATTTATTTTTCTAAAGCGCACTGTAAAAGTTCAATAATATTGAGATCTGGGAACTGTGGTGGCCAGATACGATGTTCAATTTAATTAGAATGTTCCTCGTGCGCTTCAGTAAGTTGCGTATTATCATCCTGAAATATTGCCTTGGCCTTCAGAACAGTCTCGCAATCAAAAGATGAAATTGATCAAATACAATTCTTGAATAGACTTGACTCTTCATTTTCTATGAAAGAAAGACAATTGGACGGGTGGATTGCCAAGATATAGTCCCTCAGACTATCATAGATCTTTTTTCATGTTTAACAGTTGTTAGTCGTTGAGAGAAATTGAACACACTGGATCAACCAAGCCTAGTCACAAAAAACGTAAGTACTTTTCTATCGAATGATCTACAATGGACTGGCATACTCAGAAGGTATCGTCTGTACACTGACAATGACTTACGTCAGTCGAAAACATTTTGGATTTGGGATGTTTCATACGTTCTTTGCCTAAATAATTGAAAAACATTGTTTGATCATTCGACACGTTAATTAAATAATGCTATCGTTATGACTTTTCTGCTTCTTTGAAGTAAGATTTCTTTTTCTTCTTCTTCGCGTGTGTATTCGAGTATGTAATCTTGATTAATATCGATTGAATAATATAAGGAAAACGAAAACAAATCAAAATCCAGTGATTCAGAAGATTACATACACGAAAGTACATTATATATATATATATATATATATATATATATATATATATATATATATTCATGTAATATATATGTGAATGAATAAAGATGCTAATCTGTAATCATGCAATTTCGCTTTTTATTGAACGATAAGAAAGTCTTCGGCTTTATCTGTTTCTACATCACCTACTTGCTTGTCATATTCTTTGTCATAAAGTTTTATTCCTGTACATTCTGTCACACATGAATGTGTAGATATAGGGAAAGAACAGGATGGAGAGAGAAGAGCACACACTCCCCCCCTATGTGTTGGACGCTGTCTGTCTTTGTCTTTCTGTATTTCTATGTATATGTATAACATCTCTCTTTCCACCACCCCCTCTCTCTCTCTCTCTCTCTCTCTCTCTCTCTCTCTCTCTCTATATATATATATATATATATATATATATATATATATATATATATATATATATATTGAGAAAAATAAATAAATAAAAATTATGGTAATGGTTTAATTTTTTTTGTGTTAATGGAATATAACTAAAAGTATATATATATATATATATATATATATATATATATATATATATATATAAGGATAAAATTCACGTTGTATCATAAAATGAAGCGTTGTGGAGACAGAATATCTGAAAGACATAAATGAAAACCACTTAAACACAGGAATACATGAAACGAGAAGTTGCCCGGTTTCCTTTGGATCAACGAACGCCTTCAGAAAAAAGTGATTATTTTAAATTTATTGAAAAAACGGCAAAACCTAGTTAAGAGGAAGCGAAACGGAATGTTTTGACACATGCGTAACCTTTTGAAAAAATATGCGCGCATACGAAAAAAACGTTAATTGGAAAAAAGAAAAGAGAAGTAGAAAAAGAAGAAAAGGAAAAGAAAAAATAGAAAATATGGATGAGTAGCAGTAAAAATTAGTAGTATTATCATTTAACCGTGGTCAGAGTTCATATTACATTATTTGCGTACGCCCATTGCCAAGTTTCATCCCCAATTTCGACCTTACAAGCAGCACCTTCCTCAAGACTAAATTTTCTCTCACACGTTGCAAGCGCTTCGTAAATGCTCTAATTCTTATCTTATCACCATCTCACATAAACCTTAAACCTGACTTCTATTGCTTTAACCAAATATCTGTAAAAATCGCACTCTAACAATGCAATATACCCCGCCATTTGATCATGAACTCTGATCCCGTTTAAATAATACCTACTCATTTATGACTTAATTTCGTTAAAAATAAATTTTAAAAGAAGCATTAAGCCAATTACACTTTATTGTAAGTAGTGATTGAGTAAAATAATCCGCAGTAGTTATTTCGATTCTTAACAGGAACTTGGTACATAACTGGAACGGAAGAGAGTAATGACCGAATATTTGGCTTCTGTATTTATAGTTTCTTATAACTTCCAAAATAAAAACAAACGTTTCTTTTTCCCCACTTCTGTTTATTTAAATATTCGTTATTACTTACATTATACAAACAAATGGTTACGGAGCACAGTAGGTAGAAGACCCGGGCAACGCCGGAACACGGGTCTTGCTAGTAAGTAATACAGTCTAATAATATTAAAATGTAATATTATGCTATGAATAAAAGCTATTTAAAAACGAAGTAAAACAAATTTATTTAAATGTACTGCCTAAAATATAGGCGTCAAATGAAAGTCGAATATAAAATAAATATGTAAAATAATATTTAGTAAAAATATCTTCGGTATCTAATTATCTGTCGAGAAGATACCACATTCTCTATGTAATCATTCTTTCATTAATATTCCAAAAAAAATGTATAATATTGTTTTAATGTGTTGCATTGATTCTGCGAATTAAATTCATATCAAATTACATCCATTTGTTTTAGCAAAAAAACAATCACTAAATATTCTTAGATTTATGTCTTTTGCTTTTTGTACCCCCAAAAATCTATTAGAATATGAATTTCGTTTTTCAAATTCAAAAATATATCAGTGAATTTTATCGTATCTCTGAAAATATGAAATGTGTTTAAAAAAACATGGGGTAATTCTTTTTGATTTAATTACGTTTGAAAACTTTTCACATCTGCAGGTATCATATAGCGAGACAAAGCCGCCATTCATCAATGAATGGAGTATTGTTGCCACATCTGGGCTGGTGTACCAACCACTAGTATCTTTGAATCTCTCTCTCTTTTTCTCTCCTAGGCAGGGTGCAAAAAGAAACCTCTACACTAATAGGTCATACATAGTCTACAAAGCCGCAGCCCTTGTCCCATCGCCGCAATATTGCATCTCTGTGATTGATTTACACGTACTTCAACATAATCTCCCCCTACGAAATTGCTGCGCTCGTAGCCCTTCAACGTAAATAACCTCGACCAACTCGATAATCATCAAATCCAACCCATTCACTGTAGAGGTCCAACATACTGGAAAGCTTTCTACTCTAATAGCTTCTTTCCTCGAACTGCTTGCCATTCGGAATTATCCCCTGCTCCCTGTTTCCTGACTATACCAAAATGCAGAAATTTAAATTTAATGTGAGAAAACATCTCGCTGCAGAACTCCCCACTTAGCATGCTCCTATAAATCTGGCCCCTAATTCACAGTAGCCCCTTACGTATCAGTGGCACTGTGCTTTGTTTGGGCTTAATATAAGTAAACAAAAGGATTTAAAAACTTTAAAATAGCAATGACAAGAATTAAAATGATTATACACTAAACATTTTTTATTCTGTTAGATATTGTTAGTTTGCTTTTTGTTATTGTTTTTATGCCAAGAACAAAATACATTCAAATAAAAAGAATTTTGTATTTCCAGTTCTAAAATAGTCTTTTAAAAATAAGTGATAATTTACATCAATAATTGGACCCTAGTGACCAAAGATGGAATCGGACGAAAATATGAATGATATTTTGAAATTTCCTGAAAAAGTATCATTAATAATGTAGACTTGTTAGAATGTCCTGATGATAGAAATATAATATTGATTATTTGCCCTCGCTGGTCAATTGAAAAATCACTCGGTTAAGAGTGGAAACATGAATTCCGAGATTTGCGGCGATTTGACAGTGATTAAGTACACCTTCAGATTAAACTATAATATGGTTCTTCTCAAACTCTCAGAAGTTTAATGTTTCTTTGGCCCGTATTATAGTTAACTGGTGATACATGATACATATATTTATATCTGAAATGTAAAAAAATATTAATTAATATAAATTATTGATATTTCAAACTTTTACTGCTGCTTTGTACGGTCAACGAAGGAAGCAGACACTTTAAACATGTATTACTTCTTTTTGTAGGGTGTCTATTTACTTATTTCATGCCTGTCTAGATCGGAGGATGCATCTTAAAAAGCTAGACATTAGTAAGAAAAACAATGTGTCTCTGATTGAAGTCGAACTGATTTGAAAGATCTGAATCAGAAGGAATACGTCGCCTTTAATCTGACAGACTTGACAGCTTTTGGGGAAAAGTGCCAACCTGTCTCTTTTCTGATAATCGAAGAGGTTTTCTTGAAAGGACACGGATAAATGGTAATCCTTATTCGCAATGAATATTCTAACAAAACGAATTTCATGAGATTTTACCAGTTTATGAACAATACGAAATCTTGCAAAATGTTGACTTCACAATTGGTGACTCATTAGAAATCGTGTGGACTTTTGGCTCGGCATGCCGAGTAAGAGTTTTGTTCAAATATGGTATTACTTTCACTAATGTTCCCGGAGAATGTATTAATCCATCTGCAACCCCTCCAACTATGGGTTGAATTTAATTGCTTCTCACGACAGCAGGATGTTGCACAAGGCTGGGGGGATCAGCTCGACTAAGGGTGCACTTTGGCTGAGTAAAGAAAATGGAGAACGGCTTCGTCGGCATTCCCCAGTATACTTTTTCATGGTACCTCTCTCACGCGCGCGCGTATGTACGCGAGCGTTTCCGCTTTCGTTAATGCGCTTTCTACGATTGGTGGTTGGCAAACTACGCCCCTCTAAACAATTCCGTCTTCAGCCATTGATGACATTGTTTATTAAGAGAGCTGATAGGACTGGTATTTACGTGTATAAGATGTAATTATCCGGACATTTATAGTATTTCAGAATTTAATGTTTATATATTTTGATAACCTTTTTATGCACACACTCTTACTATTCATTACTTTATATTGTTTCTTTAATGTTTTTAATTTTTAATTTTGGCTATTCCCCTGCCAACTTATCCATATAGTAATTCCTCTGATAATCAGATTTTAATATTTTTATTTTTAGCCAGGTTTTTAAACCTGGCTAAAAATAAAAATAAACATGTTTTTATCGAGTACACCTCGCATTGAACAATCGAACATGAAATTGATTTGTTATCCGCGCGTCTTTATCTCTCTTCGTTTCATTTATGTTTATTATTGCTCTATCTCGTATATTGAGCTTAAATCATTTCACTATATGTTCAATTCTCTAAAAGTATACTTTTCGTCTCATATTTTATTATATATATATATATATATATATATATATATATATATATATGTATGTATACGAGGCGTGTCTGAAAATTAACGGAACTGTGTGCGCTGTGTTCTGTGTGGACAGTGGTCGTAAAAAAAGTATTAACGACTTCAATTGATATATTTACCAAAAAATACTGAATTTAGTTTCCTACAACCGTTGCGCTGTTTCACATGCTTTTGTTCGCACCGCATCTTCTTCACCATGACAATGTACCTGTTTACAACGTCCTGATCCGGCAGTTCCTGGTTGAGAAAAAAAATCAGCGTACTGGTACACCCTCTCTATTCACATACTCTTCATTTGTGCGACATATTTCTTTTTCCCCAAGTTGAAAAAAAGCATCAAGAGCCTCGTTTTGAACACGTGGAGACTATTATGAAAGTAGCAGTGATATTACGAAGTGAGCGAGCAGAATCATCCCAGCCGTGCATAGATGCATAACCGAGAAGGATTGGAAAATCTATTAGATCGAGGGAAGGTATATTGAAGGTGAAACGATTTATATTGTTTCAGGAATTAAATCAATTGTTTGTGATACTATCTCGTTACTTTTAATACACAACTTGTATATACCATATGTTATAGTACGCGCCTTTCGTTGATCTAGCGTAATCCCCTCTTTTCTCTATAGCCATGAAGAAGGAGACGACGACTTAAAAGTAATAAATGTTTAAACGCATTTTTCTCACTTAACAAATGGATCGCCATTTCCTAAACTTAGAGTTCATTCTGACATAATCATATACAGATGGCGTCTAATCGCCCTTAATTATACGGTCCTTTAATGTTGTTCTCATTTCACTGAATATGCTGGCAGCAACTAGATAATATGACTTCAAATCTTTCATAAGTCACATGATTAATTAACCAATCAACTATCGACTACCAACATGGAGTCACCGCTGACCCCAACTGCATCCGCTATAAATCGGTTGTCGATCATGATGACGAATGGCATTTGTTAGAAAAATGACTTGGCCGAACATCATGAATACGAAATATTTGTTCTCTTGAAAATGGGTTGTTTTCTCTCCCAAAAATTAGTCAGCCAAACCCAAAGAAAGACAGCTTATATATATGAATCGGACTTTAAAAAATTCTGAATAATTTTAAAAACCCACCTGTTAATTCAATTTTTGTAAATGCTATTTGTCAATTCCGCCCCAATTTATTGTTTTGTATCTTTTGTCATTTAGGATTTTTTTTTCAATCTGAACTAAACCATAAAACTGAAAACAATAACATGTTATGTTTATAATATTTTTAGCGATTAATTTGTCAAAAAAAGAATTTTACTTTACAAAATACTTTTTGAATCAATTTTATAAACATTATGTACGTAACACAACGGCGGGCCAATTCTTTGGTCCCAATAGATTATCTAGACGATGGCTTCATAACGTAGGTGTTCTTTCTCTTATTGTGTAGTTGACACGTAGCAATTGTTCTTTCTCTTTTCTTTGTTATTTTTCTGTCGTGATGCGTTTAGATTAATAGCAGCAGTTGTAACTAATGACAGTGCAGCACCATTTTCGGTTTAACAATGCTTTCGCAGCATTTTTACAGTATGATGTACAACAGCATAATTCACCTAACTCATCTTGCATCGGGGAATAAAATCAGCTATCCCAAAACACGACTGATCCTAGTTTCTCTTTGGCGGTCTAGAAAAACAGAACAATTTTCGCAGTTTATCCGTTACGTGAATCTCGCGGCTTCTTGTATGACGCAATATCTTGACACATAATTCTAATTCTGAACTTTTCACTTCAAATGGAATTTTCCACTACTTTAATTCTTACTTTAACATACTGCGGAAAATACCGTTTTAAAGGTACTTTTACACATCTGCATTTAAATATACATACCATACAAAAATTGAATAAACCTGTGTAATTTTGAAATTATACTAAATTAAAAATAATTTATATGTAATTTATCTTTCTTTGAGTTCGGCTGATTATTCGGAGAGAACGAGCCACACTATAAACCACCTCACGTGGGGAATTGTATTTACACTTAATTTTGAAAGCAAAGTCGTATTAAAGAAAGTGACCAAATTAATAAAATTATGCAAAAGACGAAAATGTAGAAATTCTGAAAGTGGAAAAGAAAGACATGTAAAAGAAAAGAAAGAAAGGAAAAAGCGATAGAAAAAGCGAAGAGCAATGAAGACGAAACGATCGAAGGAAAGAGAAGAAGAAAGAATCGAAAATAAAAAAAGAAGGAAGAAGTTTAAGAAAAAAGACGTTCGAAAAAGTAAATCTCAGTTTAAACACTTCTAGTTATATAGTCTTGCTGTTGTAGTTCCTGATATGCGGCAATTGGCGGCACAACTATAAGCAACGTAGGGTGTCTTTTTAAACTTCCGGGAGTTCAATATTCACTCCACACGTGCATGTGATTTTTAAGACCAGCTCAACTCAGGTAGGCCCAGCCATAAACGATACAAATGAGTTTATAAATGTTCCATATACAGTGAGAAATAAGACAGCAATGGTCAGGATAGTTTCTATTTCTAGGCATGAGAATGAAAAAGAAAAACAGTAATAGAAAGATTGTGATGGAAATAAAAAGAAAACAGTGAAAGGGAGATCGAAAGGAAAATTGTGAAATAGAAACTGGAAGAAAAAATAAGAATGTAAGATGGAAAGAAAGAAAATAGACTGAGAGAGAGAAAAAGCGATACAGAGAGAGAGAGAGAGAGAGAGAGAGAGAGAGAGAAAGAGAGAGAGAGAGAGAGTGTCTGCGTGTGTGGCGGAGAGATGATCACAGAAATAAAGGGAAAGTGATGGAGGAAATAAGATTGATAAAGAAATGGATGGGTAGCAAATAGATATTGAAATGGTAAGGGAAATAGAGGGAAGGAAGAAATAAAATTTAGAGCTAAAGGTAAAGAGATATAAATAGAAAGAGAAAGAGAGATACATAGATAAAAAGTGAGAACCAGAAAAGAGAGAGAAATAAAGACATAAAGAGAGAGTGGAATAAAGAAAGAAAAATAATATATATATATATATATATATATATAGAGAGAGAGAGAGAGAGAGAGAGAGGGGGAGAGAGAAGGAGAGGAACAAATAGAAGAAAACGAGAACAACATGGATAAACAGAGAGAATAAGAAGAGAAAGAAAGAAGTGAAAATAAATAAATTGAACGTATCCTCTTCACTGGCGCGTCTTCAACACAACCACGTGGAATGTCCCGACACACTGTTGGCATGTTCCTTTCTCCAAACCCAACACCTACACCATCTTTTCGTGTGGAATCTTTATACGCTTGTCACAGGTTAACCCACTCCACACTGTCCCCTAGCTCCATAATCCCTCCAGTGTCAGAAGAATACTCCCTATGGAAAGGTCCATGGTTAGAAGTGGGGTTGGAAGTGGAAGGAGGTGAGATAGTTATAGAATGGCAGGCGTTCAAACAATGAACAAAACACGATTAAAGACGTGAACAAATGCGTAAGCTCAGACGCCTCCACCTGAGCAAATACGCACGTCACAACGGCGCATACTTACACCTACTGGTAAATATCACACACACACACGAAGGCAAACACACACACATCATATGAATCTTTTATTTATACAAAGAGTATTGGCTACATATGTGCATACATGTTACAGCTGCGACTTTATTAAAACTACAGCCTTTACGGGCACTACTGAATAAACTGAGAGGAAAAGATTAATTACATTCTTTCATGTAGTTTTGGTTGGAGGGTAAGGGGGAGATAATACTGGAAGAATCAAGGTATATATCCGCCCAGACAAAGTTACTATATATCCACACATCACTTTACACACATATGCATTCGTACACGTGTGCGTATGTCTTTGCATGATATAATTCTCATCTTTTTATCTTTATGGCAATCTTTAAGTAATTCTTCATCTCATTGGGCCTTTCTCTCCCTATTTCAATTATTTTCGTCACTAGTTAGTCTCAAACCCATTTCTTAGCGTATGAATAGAACCGATACCACACATGAATATATGAATAAACATCCGCTAACTTATACGCATATATATATATATATATATATATATATATATATATATATATATATATATATATATAAAAGGTGTACTAAAAGCGAACTTTTAGGAAAGGTAAAACCCTATTGTGAAGAGTATACAGCTCAATATCCAGGATAGAGCAGGTAGAAATGAAGGAGAGTGGAAAGGAATTAGAGAAAGCAAAAGCTAAATCAAAATTCAATTCAAAAGTTCAAAGCAAGGTATATTCCGCAAAAAGGCAATTTATTCAAGTTAAATTTTCCTTAAGCCAGGCTTTTCAAAGATCAAAATCTTATCATCAGAGGAAGTCGCTGGGATAGATAAGTTGGCAATGGTCAAGATTTAAAATTTGAAAAAATGAAATAAAATAAAAGTTGTAGGGAAGGAAACGTAGGGCAAAACTGTGCCAGGGTGCAAGCAAATGTCCGATTGCCAAAAAGTCCGGTGTCGAAGAGTCCAGCGGAGAGGATACGATGTAGATAGGTAGGTCGTTAGAGGCACGAGAAGTAATGAGAGAAGTTTCAAAGTTAAATTCCAAGAAGCCACAACTTCAGGTACGGCGAAAATAGAAAATCCAGGAAGGGTAAAAAGTCCAATAAGAGGTACATTCGATGATGCAGGCAGGCGTCAGAGGAGATTAAGATGTAAAATATTCGCCATTAAAGAAACTTCCCGGGCAGAGATGACAAAGGAAAGTGTTTTAAAGTGGAAAAAGGGGCAGTGAGAATATTTAAAGTCTGCCCAGTTGAGAAAGCCGGCTATAAATGAGGAAAAGCAAAGACAGTGAAAACGAGAGTATAATATGCGACCAGTGGGCAAGGGAGGAAACGGGTAAGTGGTGTGTGGGAGGAGAAAGGGACGGGTACGAGGAAAGAGAGGGGGGAGGAGAAAGGGAGCGATGCAGTGAAGGAATGCGGATAAAACTAAGAGTGTGAAAGTGGGGGGGTGAAACATAAAGCTGAAATTGGAAGTTAGCGCGAATTAGGATTCAACTAGAAAAGGGGAAGAAAGGAGTGGGGATAAGTTAACGAATGTTAGGATAAGGGGTTAAAATATCAGAATATGTATAAGAACAGAGTTCGGGGGTTTAGAAGTTTAATCAAATGACCTTAGATATAAACAATGAGGCAAAATATATATGAAGGGTAGGACTAGGAAAATGAGTTAAAAATTAAAAGAGTAAAGATAAAAAATAAAGATAAAAATAGTATAAAAAGTAGAAATAAGAAAATAAAAGAATAAAGAATGAAAAATAGATAATAAGATTAGTCTTAAGCTCGCAGGGAAAATTGAGGATTGACCGAAAGAATAAAAAATTAAAAAATTAAAAAATTAAAAAATAAGATACTAATAATAGAATGAGGGAAAAGTCGATAAGATTGGAGCTCAAGAATGAAAATTAGAATAAGGAAAAAGAAAAAGGAAAACAAGACCTAGAGAGGATATCCGGAATGGGAGTCTCCAAGGTGGAAAAAATTATGGGTTAGTAAATAAGCAGTTACGGGATGCTAGTTCAAATAGATATGGGAAAATATAAACTTTGAAATTTTATTTTTAAAAAGTTATATGGAGGTTAATTAAGAAAATTGTTAAATAGGTTAGTGAAGGCCGGAAGAAGTAAGAGATATACAAGGTTAAAAAAGTGACAAAGGATTAAGCCAGAAGGAGAGTGGAGATCGCAGTTACAAATAAATACTATAGGGGTTAAAAGATGTAGAGCTAGGGCGGGTTGGGGGTTGAGTAGTTTGAGAGAGATGTGCGAAGGGCGAGGTAAAACAAGGGGGGAATAATCGAGGCTATTAAAAAAGTGAGAAGAATTAAAAACAGGAGGGGAAGAATAATTAGAGTGCACAGTGGAAGCAGTAAGGAGTTCGATATCGAGGTGTACAAATGGGATATGGAGTAGATAAGGCTAATCAACAAGTAAATAAAAGGGCTAGGATAATATGAATAGAGTGGGTTAGTTATCACGTTGAAAGGGAAAAGAATGAAGAATGGAAGTGTTGAAGGGAAGCGGACGAATGCATTAAAAGAAGTTAAACGGGAAAGAAAATGGAAAGCCAAATAAAGTTATACAGTTAAGGAGGTTAAGTGGAAAGATTTAGGGGGTAATGGAAGAAAGGTGTTAAAACTAAGGGAAATGCGAAGCTAACGAAGTTTATGGGTAATTTTATTAAGTTAAGAGAAGGTTAAAGGGATGAGGGAGATATAAGTAGAGATTAAAGAACAACAGGAATTAGAACTATCAGAAAGGGGTTTCGAGATGTAAGGAGGGAAAATCCGAGATGAAGGGAGGGTATTTAATCAAATGGGGGAGGGGTGTCTGGGGGATTATTATGGTTGCTATACCTGAATTTACGTTTATGCCTGCAACTGGAGATAAGTTCATTCTTAGAATTAATAATATTTTTAGATTTAGTAGCAGTAGCTATCATAAAGGTTTCCAGAGTACAAAGTTGGCAATGGGATGCTCCAGGGGTATATGATTTGGACTTTTTAAGTATTGACCAGTGAAGTGAATAGGGAGTATTTTTGAGATTGAGGTTTCTAATTAGATTGGAAAGTGAAGTGCCTGTGCTGTTATCGCTGCTATTTTTAAAGGAATATATATGGTTAGAGATCCGGGTCTTTATGGGGAAAGAGGACGCCCCAATATATGTGTGTATCTTGAAGGGTGGTGCTATAGTTGCATTGAGATTACTAATGGTATTAGAAGAGATTTGGGTTTGGAGATCCAAGTTATGCGAGGAAAGTTGTTTGGAGAAGTGGGGTGGAGCGGATATGGGGGAAATGTGAGTTGGCCCATGAGCACAATTTATTATTGGGGGTGCTTGGTTAGAGGTATGGCTGTATAAGCGGGAGTTTAGAGTAGAAGCGGATTGGGGTTGCGGGGAGATCCGGAGTTCGGGTGGAGTATGGGAACTGTGATTACTCACAACATTGGTGGAGCGAGGGAATTGTTTAACAGTACAAGCGTATATTACGTCCTTCTGTACACAGTTGTTGTTAAGGGGACAATCTCTAGGTTTACGGCAGTTACAAGTGGTGAGGGATGTGGTGGGTGGTTGCTGTTGGATATGTTTGATTTTCCTATTGTTAGAGGTTATGATAGTTTGTTCAATATTGGGCATAGTAGAGTATGATATTTTAATAGAATTTTTGTTAAGGATAGTGCTATATCTGTGGGGATGCTTAAAAGATCTGTCTAAGATTGGAAAAATTCTTTAGGTATATTGGTTTTAACATTACTGCTGAAAGGCGGATAAACCAAATGTTATTCTTTCTTCTAAGTTTTTTTCTTTGTTTATGCGAATGTGGGTCTACCCGATTATCAATATCTTTAGTTCCTATGGGCTTATTAGAGTGCGTTTTGATTATCTTAGGTGCTGATGAGTTAAACTTTTTATTTCTGTGTGTGGTCATGTTGTGAGTAATAATGCCTGAAGATTTGTTAACTTGAGTAAGGGGGTTGCAGTTATATTTAATTTTGTGATTGTAGCCTGAGTTAAGCAAAGCATTATTGTAAAAGCTAGAATTTTGATCGAAGATAGATTTATTCGCAGATAGCTTAGAGATTCTATTAGATACTGAGGGGACTATTGAGTTTATGATGGATTTAGGGTGGTTAGATAGGCTATGTACGTAGAAAAGGGTTAAGTTAGGTTTATGGTATGGGCTGAAGGTTCCCGAGTTAAGATCTAATGTAAGGTCAAGAAAGTTGGATATTCTTTTCTCAGGTTCCACTGTAATGGTCAAACCAAAGTTTTTAAAGAAGTTATGCAGGTTTTTGATAGTGTTGTTATATTGTCTCGATCTCTCCCCAGATACAAACAGGGCATCGTCCCTATACAACCCACCCTGTAAGTGTCCAAAATTAAACCCCAATTCTCTCATCAAGTACAAACCTACCAGGTCAGTGACCTGGGCAGAGTCTGAGGCCCCCATGGTAATGTCAAAGTTATTGGGGGTGTCCTTCCTAGTCCAAAGCTTATTATCAAATTCTAGTAGGGATCTTCTGGCTAATATTATTAGTTTAATCTCTATGTCAGTAATGTCAGAATTATTTTTGGCGAAGATTAATGCTTTGTTAAGTAAGATAGGGGAAATGGATTGGTAATAATTATTAATGTCGAATGTTATGAAGTTCAAGTTAGGTTTAGACTTATCAATGAGGTTAAGGAACCAGGTAGTAACCTCATCAGAGGATTGCCAAAGAGTGTAACGAATTTTTTCTTTCAAGGTAGGGATAATTCTATCCAAGATTTTCTTGCTTATGATGCCTAGGTCGGATTTAGAGGGGCATATTAGTCTGATGGTAGGGTTTTCTTGGAAATTATTTTTGTGGTCCTTCAAAGTAAATCTAGGTATTGCAGGGGTTAAAATTTCTGCGTAGTTGAGGACATTCAAAGATGTTAGTATGGATTTAGCCTCATTGTTTATACTAGCCAGGGTATCGTAAGATGTGCTTTTGTAAGATTTATTTAATTCTTTGTAGATTAAGGATTTGTATTGACTATATTTCAGTTTGTAAAAATTCTTAGTTTTATCCGCTGGGACAATTATATCTGGGTGTTTCTTAATATTGTTAGTAAACTTGTTGATTTTTTTGATGATGGGATTGAGGTGTTTATTGTGTCTTTTGAATTTAATGCGACTAATGAGGTCAAATAAGTCATTTTCGAAATTATTGAGGTGTTCATTTTGTTTAGGGAAGGAGGAGGTTTTGAGACCGTACCTGGAGGCAGCTGATTTTTCCAATTTCTTCAGTTCCCTAGAGGAGTTCATAGGTAGTGTAGATCCAAAGTGGGTAGAAAGTGAGGAATTGCTGGAGTCAGTTTGGTGGGAGGAGGTTTTGTGGTTCATGTCATGGTGAAATGCTTTCCATCTAACGTTAGTGATGAACTTCTTCACAGATTGGATAAGCTTGCAGATATAGGTTTCATTTGAGGGAATGGGTATATTTTTTGCCGAAAGCGGGAGGAATTCCTTGTTGAACATATCACAAATAGGAGGAAAAAGCTCAACTAAGTAGGAGCTTAAAATAAAGAGGTGTACTAAAAGCGAACTTTTAGGAAAGGTAAAACCCTATTGTGAAGAGTATACAGCTCAATATCCAGGATAGAGCAGGTAGAAATGAAGGAGAGTGGAAAGGAATTAGAGAAAGCAAAAGCCAAATCAAAATTCAATTCAAAAGTTCAAAGCAAGGTATATTCCGAAAAAAGGCAATTTATTCAAGTTAAATTTTCCTTAAGCCAGACATTTCAAAGATCAAAATCTTATCATCAGAGGAAGTCGCTGGGATAGATAAGTTGGCAATGGCCAAGATTTAAAATTTGAAAAAATGAAATAAAATAAAAGTTGTAGGAAAGGAAACGTAGGGCAAAACTGTGCCAGGGTGCAAGCAAATGTCCGATTGCCAAAAGGTCCGGTGTCGAAGAGTCCAGCGGAGAGGATACGATGTAGATAGGTAGGTCGTTAGAGGCACGAGAAGTAATGAGAGAAGTTTCAAAGTTAAATTCCAAGAAGCCACAACTTCAGGTACGGCGAAAATAGAAAATCAAGGAAGGGTACTTGTAACTGCGATCTCCACTCTCCTTCTGGCTTAATCCTTTGTCACTTTTTTAACCTTGTATATCTCTTACTTCTTCCGGCCTTCACTAACCTATTTAACAATTTTCTTAATTAACCTCCATATAACTTTTTAAAAATAAAATTTCAAAGTTTATATTTTCCCATATCTATTTGAACTAGCATCCCGTAACTGCTTATTTACTAACCCATAATTTTTTCCACCTTGGAGACTCCCATTCCGGATATCCTCTCTAGGTCTTGTTTTCCTTTTTCTTTTTCCTTATTCTAATTTTCATTCTTGAGCTCCAATCTTATCGACTTTTCCCTCATTCTATTATTAGTATCTTATTTTTTAATTTTTTAATTTTTTATTTTTTATTCTTTCGGTCAATCCTCAATTTTCCCTGCGAGCTTAAGACTAATCTTATTATCTATTTTTCATTCTTTATTCTTTTATTTTCTTATTTCTACTTTTTATACTATTTTTATCTTTATTTTTTATCTTTACTCTTTTAATTTTTAACTCATTTTCCTAGTCCTACCCTTCATATATATTTTGCCTCATTGTTTATATCTAAGGTCATTTGATTAAACTTCTAAACCCCCGAACTCTGTTCTTATACATATTCTGATATTTTAACCCCTTATCCTAACATTCGTTAACTTACCCCCACTCCTTTCTTCCCCTTTTCTAGTTGAATCCTAATTCGCGCTAACTTCCAATTTCAGCTTTATGTTTCACCCCCCCCACTTTCACACTCTTAGTTTTATCCGCATTCCTTCACCGCATCGCTCCCTTTCTCCTCCCCCCTCTCTTTCCTCGTACCCGTCCCTTTCTCCTCCCACACACCACTTACCCGTTTCCTCCCTTGCCCACTGGTCGCATATTATACTTTTGTTTTCACTGTCTTTGCTTTTCCTCATTTATAGCCGGCCTTTCTCAACTGGGCAGACTTTAAATATTCTCACTGCCCCTTTTTCCACTTTAAAACACTTTCCTTTGTCATCTCTGCCCGGGAAGTTTCTTTAATGGCGAATATTTTACATCTTAATCTCCTCTGACGCCTGCCTGCATCATCGAATGTACCTCTTATTGGACTTTTTACCCTTCCTGGATTTTCTATTTTCGCCGTACCTGAAGTTGTGGCTTCTTGGAATTTAACTTTGAAACTTCTCTCATTACTTCTCGTGCCTCTAACGACCTACCTATCTACATCGTATCCTCTCCGCTGGACTCTTCGACACCGGACCTTTTGGCAATCGGACATTTGCTTGCACCCTGGCACAGTTTTGCCCTACGTTTCCTTCCCTACAACTTTTATTTTATTTCATTTTTTCAAATTTTAAATCTTGGCCATTGCCAACTTATCTATCCCAGCGACTTCCTCTGATGATAAGATTTTGATCTTTGAAAAGCCTGGCTTAAGGAAAATTTAACTTGAATAAATTGCCTTTTTTCGGAATATACCTTGCTTTGAACTTTTGAATTGAATTTTGATTTGGCTTTTGCTTTCTCTAATTCCTTTCCACTCTCCTTCATTATATATATATATATATATATATATATATATATATATATATATATATATATATATATATATATACCGACACACACATACACACACTCAAACAAGACACCTTTAGGTAATGTTTCTTTCCACTAAGGTCAACAAACAAGAAACAAACCACACACAAAGAAACATATATTAAATATATTAACACATATCTAAAACCCTAAAAATAAAATCTAAAAAAACAATTAGATATTACCCCATTCACTCTTAACACATACATATTTTTATACATGTACATATATATAGAAACATGTGTCTATGGATTACTTTTATGTACGTACAAAATCAATAATATATATATATATATATATACATGCATACGCATATATACCTACCCATAGGTACAGATACATATACACAGGCACACATATACATGGAAAAAGAACAAGCAGGGTGTAGGAGGAAGTGTTTCGGCACCTAGGACCAATTGTTGATCAATAAGACCAGCCTTGAGGACTGTAGGAAGAGGCAGAGAAATCTAAGCATGGCTGGGATTGATTACCAAAAGGCATATGATAGTGTACCCACGCATCGTTCCTGCGCTGCCTTGATCTATATAATATCCATCCGGACATCAAGAAAACCATGGCAGTACAAATAAATATGTGGAAAACAACTATGCCATTAAGACACACTAATGGAACAATAACAATCGCTGGCGTCAAGATCCGAAGAGGAATCTTCCAAGGATATAGCTTATCTCCTCTACTCTTTTGCCTGGCAATTGATCCACTTAGCAAATTTCTAAACAAAAGCCAAAGTGCCTACAATCTGAGCCAGGGCCGCAAACAAGAACTTAACAAAAGATTCAACCACCTGCTCTTCATGGATGACCTCAAGCTGTATGCTAGTTCAGATGCTGACTTAAGCCGACTCTTACAGGTTGTACATAACTTCTCCAAAGATATTGGAAAGAAGTTCGGCCTGGACAAATGTGCCAAGTGCTCCCTTAGAGCTGGGAAGAAGATCCAAACGTAAAACATACAGCTTGATGAAGATACTGACATCAAAGACCTTGAAAAACAGGAACAATACAAATACCCTGGCATAGATGAAAACGATTCAATTCAACATGCCAATATGAGAGAAAAATTGTCAGAGAATATATACGCCGTGTTAGAAAAATTTGCAAAACACAGCTAACAAACAAAAACAAAGTAACTGCCATTAACCAATTAGCTATGCCAGTGATAACATACAGCTTTGGAATTATTGATTGGCCACAAAAGGACATTAATAGATTAGACACTAAAACGAGAAAAATGTGTACAGTGTACAGGGTAATGTACATAAACCAGTGTCTACCAAGGCTGTATCTCCCAAGAGAAACAGGGAGTATGGGTCTCTCAGAAATTGACCATCAACATCGAGCCACAATTGTGAGCACCCAGAACCCAAACCTTAAGAAACTAGAGCAAGCAGAACAACCTCTGTCACAAAACTGGCCAAGCATTTTGGACAGGACTGTCTTACAAATGAGGCAGAAACAGACAACAATCCTGCCACAGAAATAGCTCGCAAAAGCCGTCAGAAATATACCAAGACCTTCCATTCCAGAAAACTGGAAGAATGGGCCAACCAACAACGTGCTGAGTATTTCCTAAGTGAATTATCCCAGGAATATATAGATAAGGAAGGCTCTGTAGACTGGCTTAAAAGAGGATCTCTCCACTATGATCAGAAGAGAATGATAATCGCTGATCAAGATCAAGGCTTGATGACCAATGCCTTTAAAAAGATGAGTGGTCTCAGCAACAATAACAAGTGCAGGTTCTGGCACACAGAAGTGGAGATTGTGAGCCACCTGACATCCAGTTGTAAGGTTCTCCTGGGAAATGGCTATTATACAATGCGACACAACAGAGTGTGTAAATATCTTCACTGGACTATTTGTAAAAAGTTGAATATTCAGTGTAGCATAAAGTCCTGGGAGCATATATCAGAAAGAACAGTTGGAAATAATTTATACACCATCCACTATGACTATGCAATCCCTACAGCTACATATCTAAAAAACGGAGCTGTTAAACCTGACATCGTAATATGGGACAAGAGGAAGAAAGTAGTAACCCTAGTTGAAGTCAGTGCCCCTAATGATTCAGGATTGAACAGAGCAGAAAGGGAAATGATTACGAAATTACCAGGTCTTATATACGACATGAAAAGAAACTGGAATCTTAGGAATATCTCCATCATACCAGTAATTATAGGAGCAACAGGACTAATGAAGAATAATTTCAAGAGCTATTTGGCGAATATACCCGGTGAACCGAGTGCAAGTGAAATACAAACAACTGCACTTAAATGGACGGTTAGAATCTTAAAACGATCTCTAGGCTGGAGTGTCTGAGATAGCCGGTGAATGTCTGACATCCGGTACGATGCCCCATCTCCAGCAAAAACAGAAAGATAAGAAAAACAATTCACACATACATAGATGCACACATACACATATTGTTCGGTAGTGTTTATTGTTAAAACCATCGATATAGTCGGTTCAACGGGTTTCGGCCGATGTCGAAAGCAGTCCCTAAGATTGAGCTAACATTATGTTAGGATCTAAGTACATACACATTAAATTAAGGAATTACTTCAAAATAAATGACAAATGAGTAGATTACCAAATCGATCGGTTAGGTGTATTTAAAAAACAATATGTATAATATGAATCTCCGTACATACATGCACAAGTGGGTGAGTGTCAAGCCAGCGTCCCTAAAGAAGAATCACTCTGGCCTAGCCAAAATAGCCTGGACAGTCCCGGTCAAGGCGCCTCATGCAGTAAGCAATGAACTTACTCCACCCCAAAGATAGGAGGCAATGCCTGGGAGGGTACACCTCCTAGGAACACCCAGGACAGTATACCTCAGCCCGACAGATAAAAGACCACCGAAATGGCCCAGTTCCTGCCGGACTGATTGTCATGAACGAATTCCTGACTGGTATTACCTCATCCCAAAGTCCTCAATTAACCGACGTTAATGAGAGACTGAACGGGTTGAGGCAGGACCTAACATTTAGAGGCACGTGTTCCCGGTTAGTGTGGATCCAGTATTTAATTGTTTCCCAGCGCATCAATATGTGGTACAAGGCCGGAAAGTGGTGAAGAGTCAAGCCAGCGCCCCTAAAGAAAAAGCACTCTGTATTAGTAAACATTAAGCAATAAACTTACTCCACTCCAAAGAAAGGAGGCAAGGCCTAGGAGGGTGCACCTCTTTGAACTACCCATGACAATATACCTCAGCCCGGTCGTGGGTAGGTGCTCGTTTAGCCGTCCTGAATGGCTGTATTTTAACAAGTTCGACTGGCAAAGTCGTAAAACCACACGTAATCGCCTAAAAGATTGGATCCCCCCCCCCCAAAAAAAAATTACGCACAATTTACGTTAAATATATATTAAACTGACCCATCACTATAAATTCTAAAATATGTTTTTCTTTTTTCCGCTTTCCATGGTATCCACACGTCATCGCCTAAAAAGCAGAAGTTTTTTGGGGGGAGGAGTAGCGGAGTGTATTTATCTGCAAATTTACCCATATTTTATATTAAATTACCCATATTTTATATTAAATCTTATATTTTTGAACTCTACGTCCCTTATTGGTCCCCCGATTTTATAAATCGGGGACTTATGTCCATCCGTCCGTCTGTCCGGATTTTTCTCCGAACCATCCATTGAATTTCTCTGAAATTTTGCATGAAGTTGTAACTTTGGTCAGGGTAGAAAGTGACATTCTTCAAATTTTGAAAAAAAAATCTGGTTAGCTCCATCATTTCTCTGAAACTTGGCCAAAATGTGGAGGCAATTGTTCCTAATAGAAAATAAGTATCGCTGATCTTGGAAAAAATCTGGTTCGCGCCCCCAGGGTGTCAAAAGCCCCCAAAATAACAAAAATGATTTTTTTTTCCCATAACGTTTGATCCATCCATTCAATTTTTCTGAAACTTGGCCCAAATGTAGAGGCAATTGTTCTGGATATAAAATGAGCATCCTTGACCTCAGAAAAATTCTGGTTCGCGCTTCCAGGGGGTCAAAGGGGGGGGGGTCAAAAATGCTCAAAATTGCCCAAATTTATTACATTTTACACTCGCCACATCGGGTCACATACAGAGGGGGACCACGCACGCGCGGCTTGTGTCATTTTAATTTTAAGCAATTGAATTTAGTTGGGTTTACTTTTCCCGTGAAGATGAAATAAATAGCTTCTTTAAAAATACGTTTCTTTCATTATTGAAAGTTTTTGTATTACTATAGATTAACACCATCAACCACCCCTAAAAGAATGAGATTCAAAATTTTAGGCGATTACGTGTGAAACCTCTTGTCAAAGGTAGCATAGACGATAAAACTGGATAATGAAGTGAGTGAAGAGATACCCTGAAAATCCTGGCAGCAATAGAAAACAACAAAAGTATTTTAGAATTTTGAGTTGAGCATCAGTGTCGCATATAAATTTAACGTAAAATGATCGTCTATATTCGGGCTATTCTAGGGTTTTATGGCAGCTTACCATTTATTTTTTAGATATATTCTGTGGGTTATTATTTTGGGGAGAGGAGAGGCAGAGGTCCAGTCTTTTACGCGATTACGTGTGGTTTTACGATCATTCCAGTCGGACTCATGGTTAGTGTTAACATATATTAGTTAACTGACCTAATAAGGTATCATGACTCAAAAAGTAGAATCACATTTTTTAAGGAGGGAGATAATTTAGCTGAGGGTGTTAATCTACAAATTTACCAAAGTTTGTCATTAAAATGATGGAAGTCTCTGAGTAAAAACATTGTTTCAACTATAACCCCGTTAATTGGTATTTTTATATAAATATAGTTTGAATAAATGGGAAAAAAACTTTCGTATTTATTCATAAAAAAGACAGAAAAAAAACTTAATTAAGCTTTTCAAAAATATAAATCTATTTATTTTATTTAAAATGCGTAAAGGGTGTGGGACTTCTTTTTTCTTTATTACAGCTAATATAATCATGTTCAATAGGCGTCGTCGTCGCCGTTGAAAACAACAACAAATTTAGTTTTCTAAAGAAACACTTTGTAAGTTATTGCGTTCAATGCAGAGTTTATTTTAAAAAAATATTCCAGCTAATCTAAATTGTTGGTTCGTGTAAACATACACATGTTTAAACGCGACTGGAATTAAAAAAAAATCCATTTTGAATGTTAAATGTTTTTCATAAAATCATTGGAGGTAATATTACTACTACTACTAATAATAATAACATTAATATAAAGAAAACTTTTGAATATATATAAGAAAACTGTAGAACGAAAATGAAAATGGATTGAGCAGAATATTGATTTATTTGAAAATATTTATATAATTATTATTCAAATGAAGCATCGGGATGAATGTGTTTACGCAGTGTTCCGTTGAGTATATATAATGCATTTGAAAATATTGAAATTTATAATTGAATTAGATAAGCGTAACATGTTTTGATATAAACATAGTTAGAATAAATGGGAAAACTGTTCCGTATTTATTTATTCATTCATATATATATATATATATATATATATAGTCATCCACATACAGCCTGTTTCGCTGTTTCACAGCTCATCAGTGCGGCTAGACCATATATATATATATAAATGAATAAATGAATACACACATATATATATATATATATATATATATATATATATATATATATATATATATAAATAAATTTTTCGTGGTACAAAATTTGATAACGGCGAGGAATACGGACGTTTGGGACATTTTTTGGAGGGTCGAATGAGATTAAACAAATATAAAAACGACAGAAAACGATTAAAAAGAAATTAATTAATGTACTGAACCGGTTTTCGTCCACACTCATCAGAGTAAAACGTGGAAGTGATTGAATACGACTTAAACCTAAAAATAATTTGTAATGAAAACTAGTGACAAGTTTAGGAGAAAAAAATAAAAATAAAAAAAATATTTACACGTAACATTCTTATGGACCCATTTCGGTCACACACAGCACCTTTAAAGAGTTATCCCCAATTCAGTTTCTAATAAAATTTGGTTCGGGTTTTGCACTCTGTAGGACCCCATGAAAGCTAATTTTTGATATTAAAAATATTGAAATTTGGTCACATAGAAAAATAGATGCATTACAATATGTAAGGACCAAAAAAGTGGAGTAACGCACCCGATCAGATTCAACTTGATGTTTCGTTTATATTTTAAATGCAATTTAAATTTCTCTTCATCTTATATGATAGAAAAATGAATGAAGACTCTAATGGTGTTAGTCGCATTCTACTAAATTATGTAGTAAAAAAGATACAAGGTCATGAAAACTTATGTCATATACTTTATTGAAATCAAAAATATAGAAAAATGCCTGAGAAATCGAATGGTGTTCGTCCAATTCTGCAACAATTTGTGCTAAAAAAAGATGTGAGGTAAAATGTTATGAAAAGACAATTCACTTCGCCTTTGATCTTGTTCAAATCAATTTATCTTTGTTATTCTCATAGAAAACTGTATTTTATTTAAGCTTAAATTATAGGACCATGTACGAGGGATTTAATGCTGAAAACTGCATCCAAATATATCAACAAGGAAAACAGATAGAAGAATTATTGTAAAAAGTTTTGGAGTGATAATTTGATTCCCATATAAA
Organism: Sepiola atlantica; assembly: GCA_963556195.1. Lineage (NCBI taxonomy): Eukaryota > Metazoa > Mollusca > Cephalopoda > Sepiida > Sepiolidae > Sepiola > Sepiola atlantica. The sequence continues at coordinate 58,911,202 of OY744519.1, forward strand.
AAATAACGAAATCATCTCCGGTAAATTAACGAATAACAGAATAGTATTCTTATAATTCTTTATTCCTTCCATAACTACATTACAATCAGTATCGGCTCGTGGCATAGATTAGTGTGAGTGCTGCTTGTTTTAATATTGTGTAAAAGGAAAACAAACATATACAAAATATACATGATTTATACATAAAACTGCCGTCAAGTTTTTTTAAAACAAATTCTACTCGAAATATTATATCCCAATTTATATCCCTTGATCTTTTTCACATTTTTTGTTTTCAAATCAAGCAATAACATTATTTGTTTTTTGTTTCGTCTTTTTTAAGACGTGTGCTTTAAAATTAGATTATCACAGTATTAATGAAGATTAACAACCTCCGCCACCTCCCCCAAAGTAAGATTCTACTTTCGATAAGCGATTACGTGTGAACATTGTAAACAAACATTGCAAGAGAGAAGAGCTATCACATTAAAATTTAAAGATAGGCGGGTCAGTTTCACATATGAATTTAACGTAAAATGATCCCCCATTTGCGGGCATTTATTAGGACAGTTGACTTGTTTTTTGTTATTATAAATAAATTCTGTGCGTTTTTAAGGGGGTTGCTACCATTTTAGGTGATTACGTGTGGTTTTACAACTTTGCCACTCGGACTTAGAGGAAGTGGTAAAAAAATGAGTTCATTGTACTACAAGGTTAGAATGGTCCGAAAATGGGGGATTATTGTACGTTTAATTTGTATTTCAAACAGATAACCCACTCTAAATTATAAAATCATTGTAATTTTTGCTTTCTTTCCGCAACGTCCTTTTAAATGCTTTACACGTAATCGCATAAAAAGTTACCATCTCATTTTTAAAAGGGTGGGGGTTTGCTGAAAATGTCAATCTACAAATTTACTTTTTACTTATTACAGATGATATAATACTACAAATTATTACAAATTATATGATATTACAAATGATTACAAATGATATAATATAAAAAATTATTACAAATGATATAATATTAAAAATTATTACAATTGATATAATATTAAAAATTATTACAAATTATATAATATTAAAAATTATTAAAAATTATTACAAATGATATAATATTAAAAATTATTACAAATGATATAATATTAAAAATTATTACAAATGATATAATATTAAAAATTATTACAAATGATATTAAAAATTATCACAAATGATACACCATTAAAAAATATTACGAATGATATAATATTAAAATTATTACAAATGATATAATATAAAAAATTATTACAAATGATATAATATTAAGAATTATTACAAATGATATAATATAAAAATTATTACAATTTATATAATATTAAAAATTATTACAAATGATATAATGGTAAAAATTATTACAAATTGTATAATATTAAAATTATTACAAATAATATAACATTAAAATTTATCACAAATGATATAATATTAAAAATAATTTCAAATGATACATTAACAATTATTACAAATGATATAATATTAAAAATAATTTCAAATGATACAATATTAAAAATTATTACAAATGATATAATATTAAAATTATTACAAATGATATAATATTAAAAATTATTACAATTGATATAATATTAAAAGCATTTCCAATGATATCATATTAAAAATTATTTCAAATGATATAATATTAAAAGCATTTCAAAAGATATCATATTAAAAATTATTTCAAATGATATAATGTTAAAAATGATTACAAATGATATAGTATTAAAAATTATTACAAATGATGTAATATTAAAAATTATTACAATTGATATAATATTAAAAATGATTACAATTGATATAATATTAAAAATGATTACACATGATATAATATTAAAAAATATTACAAATGATATAATATTGAAAAAATATTACAAATTATATGATATTAAAAATTATTTCAATTGATATGATATTAAAAATTATTACAAATTAAATTATTTACTTTTGTATTATTTGGATTATTTGGACTGTTATTTTGATCTTGATGTCAATTTTCACAACGTTTCGGCCATATAACCCCGACCTTCTTTAAATACAATATCTTTTCGAATTTTTCAACTAAAAGCTAAGAGTCGAACTTGAGAAACTGGACCGAATTTGTAACTAAATCCATTATTAGCCCTGCCCAGGTAGAAATTCTAGTTAATAAATTATTTTGTATTTATTAATTATTATTATTAGTTATTAGAAAGAATAGAACCTTTAACCCTTAGCAGACTCTCCCTTAAAACTGATTGTAAATACACGCCTTTACCCGGAGGTTGAAGGTTCAATCCGTACTAAAGGCGATAATAGTGAAGTATGAGATAAAAATGAATTAAAACTTCTTCCCGGTCATAGGTTACAGACCAAGAAAAAACCTACCCTCATGAATTAACTAAACGGTTCAGTTTGAAATTCAATATAGGTTCGTACGTTTGAAAATATGCATCTAAAGAAAGCAGGAGGTTACATCAGTCGAAATGTTGTGAAAATAATAACCAATTATAGAATAGTAATCCGAATAATACAAATTATCAATTCTCATCTAAAAACGTTTCGAAAATAACATTTTATTGTTCAAAATACTTTGGAATAACAAATAATGGTTAAATCCTATTTTAATCACGTAAATTATTAAAAATTAAATTGGTTATGGCATTCCTCTCAAACATGTCCGCGAGGGATGGTGTCAAAATATGTATTACTTTTTGCAAGGCCTTTAAATCTTCATCTTTATTTAATATACGGCTAATCTTTGTGATCTTTCGTCAACAAATAATATTATTCAATGGTAAACATGTAAGAAAAAACTAAATTTAACACAAAGTTTCCAGTTTTTTTCTAGATTTACTCAGAAAGTGGACATTTTTAGCAGGATACGATTCTGAATTCTACTCTTTATCACAGTGAAGAATATGGTAGACGGTATATAAACACACCATACGCAGAGTCCAAAGAAAATACTGTATTCCACAAACATACCAAGAGTAGGAGACTCATCGCTGTGGTGAGTGACAGTTCTCCGCTGTTTTTGTGCCTCTGTCTTGACTCACGCATGTGCACAAGAAGCAAAAATAAAATAGGTTTTACTGTGAAACTCACAGCTTCATACACGGCTATTTTTTATAATGTATACAAAAAAGGAATTAAATTAAAAAGAAAGTATTATTTTTAAGTTTTTACATGAATTTTTTGATGCCGACCGACATTAAATTGAAGGATTGTATAATGTACGCGTAAATATAAAGAATTGAAAAAAGGAACGTATTATTTTACATGTTATCGATAATATTGAGCTGAAATAACTTATGGGTTCTGCAGTTCTACAGTTCCTATACACGAGCCGCCACTTATTACGATACACAGATATAGTTTAAAAACGACACGCAGACAAGCATAATCCATTCGGACAACATGACGACGATAAGTAAAATATTATAAGGTCGAATCCACGTTTTTAAATGACCATTTTAAACTAATGGTTATTTACACTGTCCAAATTCTTATTCTAATTATTTCTTCTTTCATAAAAGAAAAGACGAAGTGGAAGATTTTTTTCTTTCTAAAATCCACGCATATAGTCAATTCATTATCTTTCACCTTAGCACATGTAATGTCGAAATATCTGAGTAATTGTCAACGTCGTTTTAGTTTTGGGGCCTCTGATTACCAATAACTTCAT